>APFE031667690.1:99176-188856 GCA_000404065.3 Pinus taeda
CGTACACGCAGGCAAGGTAGAGAGAACCTGCGTACCCAGAGATAAACATGTTTTTTGATGACTTTCTCTCTTTCTTGAAGTTTGACATGGAGAGCAGAGGTATCAGGCTTGCAAAGGAGGATAATATGACTGTTGATGGACCCATATTAACTGCATATAGTCATGGTGACAAATTTCAGTGTAATAGTCATATCACTATAATCCAACAAAGAAAGGAATTGAACTTTGGTTGGATAGGAATATTCACGAGTTCACGGCGCAGGAGAATAGAAATCTACAACTATCAAAAGAAGAGTGGTTAGAATGCTACTTATACACAGAGATCCACGAAATTTTCTTTGCATATTTCCCTACTGAGCCATACGAGTGGATCGTGAATCTAGAAAATAGTCAAGGAAGGGGCAAGCTCGACAGACCTATTATGTGGACTCCAAAATTATTGCGCATATTGGAAATGTCGGAGGATAAGATCGCATGCGTTGTTGATCACTAGCTCAATCAAATTATAGGAGGATTCATCAGTGAGTTCACGGTAGATACTTCAGTTAGCTATAGCGAGGTAGAATGATGCTTCCTTAAAGGACCGCGAGGTAAGTACGTTAAGTCTTTGAACACTTAGATTAAAATGATACTGTGTGAAAAGCGGGTTATGCGAATAAATTGATGTTTGGGGCTACATGAAGTGGGAGAATCTACAGAAACAAAGGTAGTGTGGAACTGGAAACTAGCCCCCTAATTTCACCTCCACGAGGGGATGAGGAAGAGCTCGTGAAGGTATCACCAAGAAGTGCGATCAATTTGATAAGGCAGAGGATTCCACGTATACCACCCCCACCCACACCACCGCCAGTTTCACCGTCTTCACCCCCATCTTCGCCCATATCACCTCTGCCACCACCACGAGTCAATATGGCAAGCACGATAAAGTTGTCAGTGTTCAAGGGAGTAGGAAGTGAAGATCCAGACCAATTTTGGTTCGTGATAAAGGTTGTATGGGAAGCGCAGGGAGTCACAGATGACAATATAAAGAAGGCAACATTGGTTAGCACTCTACAGGATCATGCACTGACCTGGTACATTAAGCATTCCAATGAAAATCCGAACGCGGGGATCATGGATATCCAAACTACGCTAAACAAAGAATTTAGCAGGCCGAAGTCAGAGGCACAGTAGATCATTAGGTTCAAATAAATCAAAATGCTACCAGGTGAGACCCATTGGGATTTCGATTAGAGATTGAAGTGCACAATTCATGAAGCTAACATCAAGTTGACAGATGGACAACACCGTGAATGGTTTGTAGCATCGTTAACGCTGCATTTAAGGAATGCGCTATCACAATAGAGGCTAGCAACTCAAGCTGAGGCCTTGGAGATCGTAATGAGACTGCACGAGACCCTAATACAGGATCCCAACCTGGGAGTTCAGTAGATTCACGCGCAGTTGAAAAACTTGTGCCTTGAGATGTAGAGTCTGAAACAAGACAGGACAGCTCACCCAAAAGTGCACGATGAGGTATGGTGCGTAAAGTGCAAGGGTCAGGGACATGACAAAGATCATTGCCCAGTGTTCGCAAATTACCTCGCAAGAGGAGGACAAATTCCATTGAGAATGGAGGCACAATTAGGACCTAGCGCAGTGCCTGTGTTGTGGTTCACGATTTGTCAAATAGGAGGAAATCATGCTACAGATAACTACCATTTATTGTAGAAGTACATGCAGAATTCATAGCAGTTGTTCTGTAATTTTTGTAGATCAGTGGGACATGATGAGTGCACCTGTAGAAGTTATGAGTTGATGATGGATCGGACTCCTACCTACAGATTTCAGGCAAAAATGTTGTCCTTTGACCAGAACACAAGGATGGCGCGAACCAAATTTCAGGGGCGCGAATGAGGCCGAGGTGGAGAAGGACCTGGAAGAGGTCGCAGACAGCTAATATGTTACAATTGCGAAAAGCCAGGACATTATGCCCACGATTGTATGAATCCAACAAAGCCATCATTCTTGTATTGTACATTGTTTGATCATGAGATGGAGGATTTTCCCACACTGATAGTGAGGTTGCGCAATAAAGGAGCACTCCAACCTCCCCCAGAATAATGAGGTCTTTGCTTCGCGAGGAAGACCCTAATGTGAATATTGTGCTCCAAAGTGGAATTACGACAGGGGATGACAAAGGCAAACAGCCTAAAGAGGGTACTTGGGCTCGCAAGGCTCTGACGAAAGAACTAGAGTTTGATTTGGAGCATGCTAAGGAAACCTTCATGGAAGCTAGGAAGAGCTTCACCAATGCCTCCTCTTCAGGAAGCAAAGACAGTCTGGAGCTGAAAATGGACCCATTGATGCTCACAACATTCCTGGAAACATGCATGAAGTTGTTGCACGACAGCAAGGCTATAAAGGGGCTACAGGAACTCATAAATAGACGTGTTGGGACCGCGCCAAGAGAATTGCGCATAGTCTGGAAGCTCAGAAAGCACACAACGAGGACAAGAAGGGAGATGAGATTGACCGCACAGATTGGAGAATATGAGATGGACCAAGTGATTCTGGATCTGGGATGAGACGCGAACGTTCTACCTAAGAAAACATGGGAGTGCATGGGACGGCCTACGCTGCAATGGTATTCTATCCAACTACAAATAGCGAACCAACAAAAGATCCTACCTATGGGACGATTGCAGGGAATCACAATGGATATCGAAGGAGCAAGCGCTAGCAGACTTCGAAGTGATAGAGATTATTGATGAAAAAAATCCCTACCCTGCACTATTAGGAATAGATTGGGCCACTAACATGAATGGGGTGATAAATTTGAAGAAGCGCAAGATGATTTTTGAGAAAATGTCTTTGGATGTAGCTGTACCTTTAGGCCCTCTAGAAGGATTGCGCTACACAGAGCCAGTGTGCGAATACGACAGTGAAAACAATTTGGACTGCATCTACAAGATAATCGCATGAGAACAAGACTGGGTGAATCCAAAAGCGGATGGACGAATCTCGTGGGAGCGCGAAAGCTCCTGCACTTCGGATTCTGACGAGGAGATAGTAAAATGGCAGAACCACTTACATGAGGTAACCACGTTGAACTGTAACATGATGATGAGATCGATGTGCTGTGTATCAGCATAGGTAAGGGATCTGCCTACATATGATGGGTTAAGTGAGGTGGATGACTTCCTGAAGAGATTTGAAAGAGAGGTGTCGGAACAACGATGTTTTGACGCTTTGAAATGGGTACTGCGCGCTACGCCCACGAGGTGGTGGGGTACACACCAAACAATATTTGACGACTGGCGCAAATGCAAGAGGATGATGTGCATGCAGTTTGGGAAGCCTCAGATGTGATTAAAAGACAGGATGGGATGATCTGCGCACGCACCTTGCCAAATGGACAAAGGTCTATGGGGAAGATCCACAACCTAAGTGGGTGCACCTATTCTGTCATACCCTGGATATTATACCCATGAACTGGTATATAGAGACGGAGTTCTATCATGGAACGAGTGAATGGGATATCTTATACGAAGGATTCCTATTAACCTTCACGTTTGAGGATCGTTGGTGGGATACTATTGATGATGCACTACAAGCAGTAAAAGTAGTTATCTTAAAAATACCCCAGGAGCCAATAGAAGTGATTCAGCCTGAATGGTAAACTCTGCTAAGTTTCACGTTAGAGTGTTACAACGTGAATACCGCAGAAGACGACGAAGATCCGCGAAAAGTTAACATTCCAGAAACTGAAGGCTATCACGAGATTCAAGGGCCATTGATTGAGGACCCTGACATAACTGCGCCGGTAAAGACAAAGCAGGTAAACATTGGTACGGAGGCCGAACCTAAGTATGCAATGCTCGGTGACTACTGGGATGATGCGACGGTGGATAAGGTCACCGAGTTACTCCGCGAGTACCAGGACTTATTCCCGACCAATATCACGAAATTAAAGGGAATCATTGGCTATTTAGGGATAATGAAGATCACCTTAAAACCTGACGCAAAGCCAATTAAGCAGAGGCCTTAATGCTTGAATCCGAAGTACAAGGAAAAGGGTCGCGTAGAACTAGACAAAATGCTCGCAGCTGGAATCATTGAGCTATTGAAAGAATCCAACTGGGTAAGCCCTATGGTATGCAGGAAAAGAAGAAAAAGGGTGAGATAATAATATGCATGGACCTCAGGAAATTGAATGACGCATGTGTGCACGACACATTCCCAACTCCATTCACAGATGAAGTATTGGAAAATGTCGGCGGGCAAGAAGCATATTCTTTTACTAATGGGTTTTCAGGGTACCACCAGATCAAAATTGCACCCAAAGACAAGAGAAAGACCACCTTCACGACTGAGTGGGGTTGCTTTCAATAAACCATTATGCCATTTGGATTGAAGAACGCAGCGGCCATCTTTTCGCACATAGTTGTTGCAACATTCAAAGAATATATCCACAAATTCTTGGAGATCTATCTGGATGATTGGACTGTATTTGGATTGGTTAAGCACCATGTAACGAGCTTACGTTTGATGCTGGATACTTGTCGACGAAACCAAATCATGTTGAACCTCAAGAAGTGTACGTTTCTCATTCCCTTTGGAAAACTGTTGGGCCATGTGGTCTGCAAAGAAGGAATGATGGTAGACCCTACAAAGATTACAGTGATTATGAATTTGGAAGCACTGCAAAGTGTCAAACAGCTACACGCTATCCTGGGACATATGGGGTACTACAGGAAGTTCATCAAAAGCTATGCTCAGATCACCGCGCCAATGGAGAAACTGTTGAAAAAAGATGTCACATTCTGCTGGAATGATGATTGCATGAAAAGCCTAGATGTACTAAGGGAAATTAGCATCTGCGCCAATCCTGGTCTTCCCAAAATGGGATGTGGAGTTTCATGTCCATGTTGACGTGTCGTGTATAGTGCTAGTAGCAGTACTAACACAAGAGGGTGGAGAAGGCTTGGATCACCCTACCATGTTCGCAAGTCACGAGTTGTCTAAAGCAGAAAAGAACTATTCCACAACTGAACAGGAGGGGTTGGCTATGGTGTACGCGCTCCAAAAATACCGGCACTATTTGCTAGGGGGACACTTCAAGATGTATAAAGACCATTCCACACTAAAATACTTGGTCAATAAGCCTGTGTTGGGGGATCACATATGCAAGTGGCTCTTATTGTTCCAAGAATATGATTTTGAGGTCATTGTGAACTCTGGACGCCAAAACGCAGGACCGGATCACTTGTCGCAAATTGAGACGGGAGGGGAACCTACTAATTTGGAGGAAATATTACCTTACACACAGCTCTTTGCTATGCATGTAGCGGATGGAAACGTTGAAGATATGATCCACTTTCTGACAATGGGGACTGCGTCGAAAGAATACTCCTTCCAGCAGAAGAAGGAACTATTGGTGCGCACAACTGATTTTTCTGTCATCGCGAGGCACCTATATAAGATGGGAAATGACAAGATATTGTGAAGGTATGTACCTAAATTCGAACGAAGTTAGGTCCTCATGGAAGCGCATGGGGAAGCTGCAGGAGAACACTATGAAGGGCGACTGACCGTGCAAAAGATTCTTCACGCAAGGTTGTGGTGGCTAACCCTTCATCAGGATTCAAAAGCACACTGTAAGGCTTGTGATATATGTCAAAGAACAATTAAACCATCGCGGAGGGACGAGATTCCTTTGAATCCACAAATGACACTGTAGCCCTTCGAAAACTGGGCAATCAACTTTGTAGAACCTATCAAACTTCAAGGAAAGATGGGCACAAGATACATTATCACCGTGACAAAGTACCGACTCGTTGGGCAGAAGCGCAGCCGGTCAAAGACTACACGGCTGCGAAGTTTTTGTTTGAACACGTATTGACTCAATTTGGATGTCCAAAAATTTTGATGAGCGATCGCGATACACATTTCCTGAATGAAACAATCAGCGAGCTAACAGAGGAGCTTCAGGTGTATCATTAGAAAATCACACCAGATCACCCACAAGCCAATGGGAGAGTAGAAGCATTCAACAAAATATTGGAGACTACACTGACCAAAGTATGCAACGTGTAGTGGAGTGATTGGGACCTGCGCGTACTTGCAGTACTATGGGCTTATAGGACAACGTGCAAGAAACTGATGGGACAGACACCTTTCTGGTTGATTTATGGCGTGGAAGTTGTCATGCCAATGGAGTATATTGTGCCTAGTCTACACATAGCAGTGCTCATAGGTATGATGGACCACGAAGCCCTAGAAGAGAGGGTCTCGCAGTTGGAAGAACTTGAAGAGGAAAGGTTCCTGGTTGGCTTCCATCAGCAGGTACAGAAGCAGCGCGAGAAGGCCTGGCATGATCGCCATATTAAGTTGCGCACCTTCAAGGTAAATGATTTAGTGTTACTGTATGACAGTAAGTTTGATAAATTCCCTGGAAAGTTCATAATGCATTGGCTGGGACCATATATTGTTAAGGAGGTCACATATGGAGGCATGGTACAGCTGGTAAAGCTAAATGGATAACCTTTCCCAGGAAAAGTAAATGGAAGTCGATTAAATCCCTACATTGGTGGCCCTTCTATCTAACTAGCTGACAAAAGCACAGTCTTCACGCTCCAAGTAGTCGGACGAAGGCATGAGACTATAAACAGAGGCAGGGGACACAGGAACACATGCAGGGAAGTAGTTCCGACACCACGGTCTCAGAACAACGGGTACAGGATATTCAGTAGGCAGTCGCTCAGTGCGATGCCAACCTTGCAGCAGTTCGAATAGAGTTGGAGGGACTCCATGTGAAGATCTCCGCACCGACAGAGTGACTCGAGGGCGAGTCATGATGTTTGTGTTGGGGGCCTGTTGGGCGTGGAATCCCTCCAAGGCATGTTTTGGGGCTTAAAGCCCAAGTTTTTACCAAGTCCATTGTAAAGGCTCTGCGATCATAATAGAGTCACAGGGTTCTCCACGCTTGTTTTTCTAATATAATGTCGGCTTGAAAGATCTATCCATCGTCCACAGACCATGGGATTGTATAAATAGAGTGAGGCTCTAAGTGTAGAAATAATAAATGAATAGAAGAGAAGCATGATGAGTCTAAAGGACTGAGTCGAAGTGTAAAGTGTGTCTTTGGGTCATAGAGTAGGAGAAAGGCCTAGTAGTCCGTAGCTGAGTGCGCGAACCCCTGCAGCTGAGTGCGTAGGTCAGGTCGAGTCTGTAACTGTGGGAAGAATCAATAAAGAGAAGTTTTACCATATTTATGTGTATCTTTTCCTGCTTTATGTATTATTGGGTATAATTTGCAAGTTCATTGTTTATTTGTTGTGCAAACTTATATGTATGTGCTGCATAAATAGATATAACACAAGGCTTGTATTTACGCGAAGATAACTAACTAGTGTAAGAAGGTAAGTATGATCTCGGTTGTGATTTAAGGGAATAGTGCAGAACACTGCTCCAACAGCGTGGAAGCCCCACAACCCCTGGTTAGGGTTGCGCGAAGGCAAATATATCAAGGCGTGAAGGCTAGGGAAGTGTGCGAAGTGACCTGCGTGCAGGGACTAGCAGTTGGACCAAATCAACCCCTCAGACATCTCAAGGGTGCGGAAACCTGGTTCCAGCACCCCCCAATACTACTTTGGGTGAGACCTCAGTGTGTGCTCCGTGGATTGTTGCCGAAAGGGCTAGTAGTATAGGGATTTGTTTGGATAATTAATTTTGAACCTGTGTCAGGCCTCAAGAAGCCAACAATCTTGAACCTAATTTTCTCCAAGGGTTTCCTATTGTGTCCCCTCTGCATTGGAGAATTCTTGTGTCAAATTTTCTTCTGGTAACTTCTCAAGGGGATATAAAGAACTCTGACCTTTTTGTAACTTGATTAACCTAGTTTACCTTTTCCTTTTCTTGAGTGGTGAGGCTAAGAAAGACGACGTTATTTTTTCTTCTTTACTAATTTTTTGAATTTGAAGTTTGTGTTGTTTCCTTTGGATTATCTTCTATTATCAGATTTGTTGGGTGTGGAGCCTGATTATCTTATTTATTAAAAGGTATCACCACATTGGACCCCATTTCATAATGTGGCGGAAATTCCACATGTTTCTGTGTGCCGCTAGGGGGGTCCACGGGGGGCAACACCCCCAAAGCTAAAAAATAGATGTAAAATCTCCTTGTAAAATGTTGTAATTTCGTAGTCAATCTAGGTTTTTCATTTGGAGGAAATCTGATGCTAGAAGTTATGCTTAATTTAGGGTTTTTTACCCTAGAAGGCAACCCCTCGCTATATATGAGGGAATTGTATTGCGGCTATGTAGATCTGTATTCTAAGCAAGAAAGAGAGAGGAGATTGTGTGAGAGTGAAGAGGGAATCACAACGGATCTGTTGTATGTTGTATCTCTTCAATTTGTTGGATAATATAAAAGGAAGGACTGGTTGTTTCTTCATGCACGTAGCCCAAATTGGGTGAACCACATATGTTTGTGTCTCTCTTGTTTTATGCATTTTCTGTGTTTATATTTCTGCAATATATTTTATGTGTTCCATTTCCTGTAATATATAATTTTCTATCAACTAATATCAGAGCTCTGGATCAAAAGTCATATATTGTGAAGCAAAGTTGTACAATATTGGGTTATGAAATATTCAGTGGATGAGGAGGATATGTGCACAGTGATTAATTAATTGATGAACCATGTATCTAAAAAGAACGCTTAGATAACTAGCTATTGCAGTGGCTAGTGACCCATGTAATTCAGTAGATGGGTTCTTTTAATATCGACATTGATGTCATATGTAAAAAGACAACAACAAGGGTAAACAAAAAAAAAATATTATAATGGAGTGAAAATTTTAATTTGCATGTAAATGGGCATATTTTTGTAAGACCTAGTAAGGTACGCGGTCTGGGTTAGACCTAGGTAATAGGGGGATGTCTAGTTAACAAATCCTGAGTAAGAACTTTGAAGGGGGTAAGGGTTAGAGTGAGCAGGTTTTGGCTAGATTTAGTCAAGGAATCCCAAGTCAAGTTTAAGGGGGAAATTGTTAGGTAAAATTGACTCGAGGTTTGAGTCAAGGTTGACCTGGTTAAATAGTAGTGGTTTTGGGCACATGGCATAGTGTACCCATGGTACTATGGCCTGTGGTATCGCATGTAATGGAGCCTATAAAAGGTTGGGAATACTTCATTGTAATGTAGACCTGGAGGTGAGTGGTGAAGGCTCACTTGACTAGACTGCCTAGGGTTTGGCCAATGCTCATGAGATCTCATTGGGTTGGTTTTTTACCCGGATTTGGGGTTTTCCTGGATAAATATTATGTGCATTGTTGCTAGTTATTTTATTATTCCTCTCTGTAAATCTCAGTAATAATTTATCTCTTTCTGGTAAATTTCTTAACAAAAGTTTCATTTTCCAAAGAATGATTTGTCCAGTGTCAGGGTTTCCTAGGAACCATTCCCAGCTCTATTTTTCTTGACCCATACTACTTACAACTAATAATTTGGTAAACCTGTGATGAATAATGACCAAGACTTAGTCTTTGGATATTCTTGGCCTAGTAGTAGTTTCATGCAACAATGAATTGAGAAAATAAGGAAGGTTTAGGGTTACCTTTCACCTTAGAGATTCCATTATTTAAGATGATGTCCCCTCACCACATCATACCTTCCATCACAAGTAATATATTGTTGAATGATACATGTTACTTCTTTCCATTGCTCTGGTAATTAATTGGGTTTATACCCCTTTCCTTTCTTAACCAACTCTTCACCAAGGTTCAGAAATAGGAGAGTTGTGTTCTGGAGAGAAGTATGCATTCCATACTATTTTTCTCCCTCTATCAGAAGACCTATGACTTTTTCTATTATACCTTCTCTCACATGTACCTGTATTTTTTTTACCATTGCTACACAATTATCCAAATTCTTTGTGAATTCCCATACTATTTCGTTATCAAAGCCCTGTAATCGTCTGAAGTATTATATACATCCTTCTTGGTCTGAAATGTTGTGTGCCTACTCCGTGGCCTATAATTGAATGGGTTCCTAACGTACCAAATGGACACCCATTGTTGGTTGTTCAACAAGAAGCAATTTTGCAGCTGGAAACAATAGAATTCAAAATATAGTAACACTGCAATAAATATAGGGAATCAACAACCATAACATGTAATGATAATTTTGGAAATTTGGGTAAAAAATCATGTATCAGTACCTCCTCACTGCCCCAATAGAGTTGAAGGTTGACCATGGTCATCAGTCAGTCTTTTAATAGGTTCGCATATTTGGCGCGATTAAGAGATAAGGTGGTAATAATTAGGCGTGGTAGGGTGACTGTCAAAAATAAAAATGCAAGACGAGGGATATCTATGGCATAAGAGATAATCATTAATCCATTTATTAATCATGAGGTTTAATGATTAGGCTGGTTATTATATTACGTATAATATGAGAACGAAGTAAAGGCATACGGACATTTTTAGGAATGATATATGGGTGGAAAAAATATTTGCCTAAGGATTATCGTTAGAGAGAAAAAAACAGAAGAAATTGATTAGAATATTGAATTTCCAAAAAAATTATATCCATGATATGAAGAATTATAGTTATTTTCTCATGACCAACCAAAATCACCACTTTCTAGGAGGGTTTTATAAAATTCCATAATAAATCTATCGATCTTCCTTTATTAATTTTAAGGAGACAAAATAGCCAACTTAAATTGTAATATTTAAATTTAATTTAATACCACAGGAATTTCCTCTGCTGATAGTAGGCGTCCATAGCCTAAACAGGGTTTCTTTTAGCCCATTGAGATCTCAGTATCCCATTTACTAGGAAATATTCATAATTTTTTTTTCTTGAAGCATCTATAGAAGGCCATTGTTCTTGCGTGGTAACCAGGTAATAACAATGCCATTCACTGTAGATAATGAGGTGAACAAGTTGGCTCGTGATGAGACCTCTTGTCCTTTGACCTAAAGACCAAAGGCCATTATGTTGGCTTGGTGGCCAGAAGTGGTAATGCCACTCCGCTAGATCCTATGATCATGGTAAGTTGGCTCGTGATGAGACCTCCTATCCTCTACTTGATGTTCACTTTGCTTGTTATGATTTTTCTTAATCATAAAAGATTACTTAGTGAATGGAGTGGAAAATCAACCCCTTAAGAGTTAGGGATGGTATGCAAATTATTATTATAATTACTTTTTAGCTCAGTAATTTTGTCTCCAAAATTTATTTTCCAAAATGATTGTAGAATCATTAAAAATTGGAGTGAAGAAAGCTCATTAAGTGGTGATAGAAGGAATGCATCATGAATATTTTTATATATTTCTTACAAAATTGAGGGAGTTAAAAAAATTAAGAAAGTTCAAAATCCTGATAATGATTTCTTATCAAACATCGTCCTACGATAATCATTTGGTAGATTATTTGTCCAACCATCATATCGAAAGAGGGCTTAAAATATTCCTTACCCTAAATAAATAGAAATATTAACAAACCAAGGAAATAGTAATCACATCTAAGGGAACAATAATTGTTTTTAGGGAAGTATCAAGTATAATGACCGCGTTACGACTCAAAAAATAACAACTATTACTAAGGAAACAACAGCGATGATTAAGGGAACAACGGTTGTGATTAAGGAAACGACAACTACGACTAAGGAAACAAAAAATGTGACTAGGGAAAAATAAATTGTGACTAAGGAAACAACAACTATGACTAAGGAAACAACAACTGTGACTAAGGAATTATCAACTGTGATTAAGGAAACAATAACTGTGACTAATAAAACAATAGTGTGACTCAGGAAAAAGCGGTGTTTTCATAAAAGTGTTTGTGATGTTTTCCCAAAGTAAAAAAAATGTGCACACCATAAAAAGATAAAAATTATTTACATATGTATAAAATGAAAGATATTTTGAGAAAAAAATTACCTGTTTGTGACTGCGGGGACATTTATCCAATTAGCTACAACCTGTAAATTCGCATCATTATTAATTTCATGAAGAAAATATTCTCATAAGTTGATGGTGATACAGATGAATTCGGTGCCCATTTGCAAGGATAGAAATGCCATAGTTATCAATTGTATTGAGGCACATATTTTCATTTTCATAGACTTCAGTAACTTTATAAGGACCCGACCATCTTGTTTTGATTTTACCTAGAAATTATTGGAATCTGGAGTCATATAACAACGTCTAATTCCATTTCTAAAAGGTTTTCTTTTTTATCAATCGATCATGACATTTAGATCTATGTTGTTAGACTATGGTTGTGCATTTTAAGGAAGGAAGACGCATTTCATCCATTTTTTTGAGTTGTTCTAGGCGTTGTTTTTATGCATCTGTAAGATCAAGTCTAACTTCCTTAGCATTTCTGAGAGTCTTGAATTTAAACCTGATCGTAAATATAGGTTCCTTATTGAAAGCGGGTTGATAAGGTGAATATACAGTAGTGTTGCACCAAGTTGTTTGATAGGCCCATAAGGTTTCAGGAAGCTTGGAGGTCCAGTCTTCGTGGTTTGCAGATAATGTCTTAGTTAAAATCGCCTCTAAGACTTTGTTTGTGCTTTCCACCTAACCATTTGCTTGTGGATGGTAAGGAGAGGTAACTTTTTGTTTGATATGGTATTTTTACAACATGGAAGAAAATTTATGAGAAGTGAACTATGATCCCTCATCAGTTACAGGCTCTCTAGGTAACCCATATTGAACGAATAGTTCGAATAGAAATTTCATAATTACTTCTTCTGTAGCCCTTGAAAGTGCTACCACTTCCACCTGTTTGGTTACATAGTCTGTACAAACTAAAATATATGTCTTATGATTTAAAGGTGGATTAAAGGGACCTAAAAATTCCATTTCCCATCTTTCAAATGGTTCCAATACAATATGTGTCTTAAGGGGAATTTCATCAGCTTGAATGGGATGACCCATTCTTTGACAATTGTCGCAGCTATGGACATATTTATTTGCATCTTTAAATATCGTGGGCTAAAAATAGCCCATCTCTAATACCTTATGTCCATTCCTTAAAAGAAAAATGACCTCCATATGGTTCATCATGACAAGCTTTGAGGATGCCATAAATTTTGTCTTCTCTAATACATCTGCAAATTTGAAGATCAACCCCTGTGTGGAAGAGGTAACCATCCATCCATGAAAAGTGTGCCTTTCCATGGATAATAATCTTGTTTTCTCGAGATGATAAGTGTGATTGGAGTTTTTCATCTGCCAGGTAATTTGCAACATTAGCATACCATGACGTTTTGACGGTCACGACAAACATATGTTCATCCGAGAATTGGTCTTCCATTAATAGAGGGTTAGCCACAGATCAGATTCTTAATAAGAAATATGCAACAAGGTTCTATTTTCCTAGTCGGTCCTTTATAGTAATGTCAAACTCATACAATAACAGTAACCAACGAGTTACTTTGTCATTGGTAACAGGTTTGTTAGTTAAATATCAAATAGCAAAATAATTAGTGTACAAAAAAATTGGATATCCTGTTATATAATGACGAAATTTATTTATAGTTTAAATGATGGCAAGAAACTATTTGTTTGTCACAGTATAGTTTAACTCTGCAGGTGTGAGATTTTTTCTAATGTAATAAATTGTGTAGGGCTTCTTATCCTCTTCTTGTTTGAGAACTGCTCCTATCGTCGTATCTGATGCATCTGATGATATATGGAATGGTAGAATCCAATTTGGTCCCAACAGCAAAGGAGTTGTTGAAACTAGTTTTTTCATATCTACAAAAACAATATTGCATTTTATTAGTCCACTCAAATTCCACATGTCTAGCTAACGCATACAATGGTGCTGCAATTTTTGGAAAATGTGCTATGTAACAATGATAGTAACCAACATAAGCAAGGAAACCACGTGCCTTTGTTGGTGTAAGAGGGGTAGGGAGTTTAAGAATTACCTCGATATTAGTTGGGTCTACATGAATACCTGTAGCAGAGATAAAATTTCCCAAGACTACACCTTCTGTCATCATCATGTGGCACTTTTCATTACTAAGGGACTACCTGGTAACTATACATCGTGCAAGAATCTTTTCAAGATTATGTAAATCTTGATCAAATCATGACCATAAGGTGTGAAATCATCCAAAGGATAAGAATATATATGCAAATGTTCCCTATAGACAGGTGAATGTTGTTTTATCTTGATCTTCAGGAGAAATATGGATTTTATTACACCCATTAAATCCATCTAGGAAATAAAAATATTTCTTTCCAAAAAGAGTATCATGGACTTTCTCTACAAATGGAAGATGAAAATGATCCTCTTGCATGGTTTTGTTTAGTTCTCTATAATCTACACAAGTTATCCATTTTCCATTCCTTTTAGGGACTACCATCAATGGTGAAACCCACTGACTATCATAAATAGGGTATATAAAATTAACATTGAGAAGTTTTTGAATCTCTTGTTTCACTATGTCCCTAAGGTGTGGATTTAATCTTATTTAGGGTTGGTGAATGGCTCGGGCATCTTTCTCAATATAGATATGGTGTGTGTACAACTGTGGATTAATTCCCTTCATATCATAATATTCCCAAGCAAAGGCTTGTTTATATTTCTGAAGAATTTGGATCAGTTTTTCATGTTGAAGTTCATCAAGCCTGGCATTAATATTCAAGGCCTTTCCAGGTTCAATTTCAATGGGGATGTTATTATTTACCATGGTCGTAGTTATATGCTCATTATTCAAATCCTCCATTGGATCTCCTTGGGCTTCATTGTCAAGCACAAATTTTAACATCTGACATTTTGGGTTTCCTACAATGAAAGGTTGGTTAATAAATCCATTAATTATATCGTCCTCAATTTTTCTTTTAAAGATAAGAGCTTTATCAATAGTGAGGGGAGAACGTAAATTTCCTTCCTGATATTTGGGGGGGCACCATCCAGAATCATCTGTTGACATGCTAGGTCCAGCGGGTGGATATAGAATGAATTATTGATAGCAGGTCCCTTAGTGATGGTCATGCTTCCAGTTCAAAACCCAATGTATGCATATGTAGTGGCAAGCTATGGTCTACCTATCATCATAGGGTGTCCCTCCAACTTATTTTTAGGATTGAGGACTAGAAAATCCATTGGGTATTCCCAGGATTCTACAGAAACAATGATATCATCTAAGCTTCCTTATGGTTTCACTCCAGATCTATCGGCTAGTTCTAGCATGGTTGGAGTTGGTTTAAATCTGTTTATTCCAAGGAGACCACAAGTTTTGACTGTTATAATATTTATAGCATCTCCTAAGTCCACTAAGGTGTTTGGTAATTTATGCCTCTGAACTTGTACAGTGACTACAGGGCTTCCAGGATCGTTATATTTGATAAGTATGTGTTTTCCTAAGATAATATTAGAGATTTTACCAAGAACATGGATTGTAGGAGAATCTTTGGTTTCCTTTTAGGCTTCTTAACACATAACTCTTTAATGGTTTTAGTATAGATAGGTATTTGTTTGATAGCATGTAGGAGATGAATTTTGATATATAAATTTTGTAGTTCCCCTATGAGATCAAATTCAGGTTATATAGGTCATTTTACTTTGGATAATCCCTCAGGGAATGGGGGAGAAACATCCGTAATATTAATATATTGCAGTTGTTTAATCGGTTTACTGGACGATTATGTTTCAAATAATTACGGTAGGAGGAGAGTGTTTTGACAAATGCTACTCCTTAGCAGGATTTTCATTTTCTGGTTGCTCCTAATTCTTTGGATGATCTTTCGAAAAGACAGTTCTCCCAAATCTTAGATGTAATTCATTAAATTCCAAAGAGGGAGGACAACAGTGTCAGGTGTCCAAGATTTGTTGTTGTTCGGGTTCAGATATGGTTGTGTAAGTAGATGAGGATATAATGGAGGTGGAGTATTTGGAGATAACTAAAGTGGGGGTTGTAATGGTGGTTGTGATTAAGGCATCATTCCCATCAATTGATTGATTGGTCCAGTCGGGCGCTGCAAACTTTAAGACCACATTGGCCCCTTGGTAGGTTGATTTTCCCATTGCGAAGGGTATGGGATATTTGGTAAATTATGCCATGAGGGTGTGGGATACTGTTGATTTGGCCAAGAACAAACAAAAAATGACTAGTTTGTCTAGGGTGATAAAGTGTATGGCTGAGGCTTGCATGAAGTATTAGAAATTTGTTGACCCCACCTAGTTAATCCAAGAACCTGTTGTTGAGAAAATTGTCCAGAAAAAAATAGAGAAGGGTCTTTCATCGTACCTAGTGGGTGTTTCTATAGTTGTCGTCATTGTGCCACAAAATATGTTGGCTTTGGTTCTTCCTTAGCTTCCTTGAATACATATTTCAATCCGGGAAGCGAGGGACAAAAATCGGTTGAGTGATATTTGGTATAGATAGCGCATATCTCGACTTTTTCCAGCAGATATTCTTTACGATTGTGATTTTTCCGAAAATGAGGAAAGAAAATGGCTAATACCTACTCTGCTTCAGCCTACTTCTGGTTTACCTGTAAAATATCCAAATGTGTCATTAGTGTACTTAGGGTATCCGTTTTAAAATCTTCTAAAAGATTACCAATCTCTTCTCATGCAACTCCTCCTCTTGCAACTTTATTAGATTTTTTGAGAGGATCATGAGTTCCAAGCTTAGTTTGTGTACTCCCATGTGAACATATGATACATAGTTTTACAATATCATCATATTCTTCTTTGGAAAAATCACCCTGCCCCATTAAATTGAGTGTTTCTATCCATTTATCTTTCATACCTCTAATTAAGGTATTTTTCAAAACATCTCGAGGTGAAGTGGTATATGGTGATATTTGTAAACTGTATTGAAATATTTCAATATATTCTTCTAAGGTTTCATCTTGTTTTGATGTCATCTTGAATATTTCCTCCCTTAAATATTTGGATCGGCAATAATCCTGGTATTTAGTAAGGAAAGCTTATTTTATATGTTCCCATGAATTGATAGTACCGCCCCCCAATCCCATAAACCATCGTAATGTTGCTCCATTTAAAGTAGAGGGAAACAATTTTTATTTTTGGGGGTCAGTAGTGTAATCATATCCTCCACATAAAATACTGAATTCAAAGCAACAAATGAGAGAACAACACTACAGAAATGTATTTAAGCAACGCAAATAACGATCCTATGATGATCTACAAGAAACATAAATAAAGTAACAACAATCCCAAATGAATTAGATAAATTAAAGCCACTCTGCAACAACCAACTGTAATTTCTATTTAAAACAGAACATGTGATTTGAAAATTACTTAAACAGCCGGCAATTTTAAACTGAAAATGACTAATCAAATAAATAACTGAAGCAAAAGAATAGAACACATATTTAATGATACAAATGAAGACAATGTTGCTTCGAGGATCGGGCCCAAATCACCGGAATTGAACTTCCTTGTAAAAGAAATTAGCATAACAAATTAACTCTAGATAATAAAATATTTCATTAAATTATAGGGGATCGATTACAATCTTCTCAGGTTCACGACTTATGTCAAAAATATTACAGCTAAACAACCTCTCTGGGGGTTATTTTCCTAGTCTTTATACTATGATTGTAGAAGATAGAAATAGTAAATATATTTTTAATAAAGAGCAATCTTGAGAATCTGAGGATTCTCAGGATGTTCAATTTTAGTTATAAAAAATCTTAATGTTTTTGGATGACCAAGTCAGGAGCCTGTCCTTAACTAATTTTCTCCAAACAAGGATCAATAGCATCAAGTGCTAGCTCATCGATAGATTACTGTTCAAAATAAGAATCCAATCGTGAGTAAATAACATTTTTGTGATCGAGTCAATTCATAGAAGCAATAGAATAATAGAAATACATTAAATTCTTCTAGAATCCATATTACATAGATTACCATGTCCTAAATATAAGAAATACCTAGAAAAATAATATAAGAAATAAGAAATAAGGTAAGGAAATTATAATAATTATGAGGCCCAACACCCTCTTCAAGGTACAAGTGAACTTCAATATCCCTATATTTCAAGGTCAAATAGATGCAGATGTTGTAGATAAATGGTTAAATCTTTTGGAAGGTTATTTTTCGGTCCATAGTTTCTTTGATAGGGAGAATATTAATTATTCACTGCTTAAGGTTGCCCCCCATGTCAAGGACTCATGGGAAACCTACTATGAGAAAAGGGTCGAGGAACCCTCTTTGTTTATATTCACTCCCTCTTGGAACTATTTCTTAGACGTTGTTAAGGAAAAATATTACCCCATGGGGAACTATGAGGATAGGTACATACAGTGGACCACACTATGGCAACAAAGGGACCAAGATGTGCATGAGTTCACAAATATTTTTCATACACTACGCACAAAGTTGGGTATAAAATAATCCTAGCTACATCTATAGCTTAAGTACCAAGGTTGTCTACACAAATACATTGAGGAAGAAATGGATTTCCTGGACATCTCCTTGCTTGGTGCAGCATACTGATATGCTGCCAATATAGAACAAAAATTTAAACAAAAGAAACACAACTTTGGATCTGCAAATCAGAAGCAAGGCAAGAGTGCCCCCAAACCATAGAATAAAGGATAGAGCCAAGGTGGAGCAACCCAAGACAACCCATCGAAGCTGCGAGAAAATAATGGCACCATGAAGACGAAGAAGGACAAAGGAAAGTGGTGTGAGTTCCACAAGAGCCCCACTCACAACACAAATGAGTGTCATGCCAAGTATTCATTGATGGTCGAGATTGATATTTCAATGCATGTTTCGATTCTGAATAGAACTTGACAAGGGGAACGACAAGGGGAAGTATATTATTGACACAGAACCTAGTGCTACCATTGCCACCACCAAGGTACAGAATATTGACCCCGAATATCCAGAGGAGGGGCAGCGTCTCTTCCACTCACATATGTTGGTGAAGGGTTCTCCACTGCAGTTCATTCTTTACAGCGGGAGCCAAAACAACCTCATTTCAGCAAGGACAAGATCTTCACGTCGGCTAGCAATGTCACCTTCCCTATAACATCAAGCCCTTCATGGATGAGGTATTGTGTAATGTTTCTCCTCTTGAAGTTTGTGATGTGTTATTAGGCCAACCATACTTGTGGAAACATCATGTTGTGTATGAGTCTAGGCCTTGCATTGTTATTATTACTTTGGGAAATAAGTTATACAGGATACCAGAGGTAGCCCTACATAGCGCCATCTCTTTGATCTCTACTAAGCATGTAGTAAGATCATCTCCCAGACTAGGAAATTTTTTTTTTTTATGATTTTTTCTCAAAGCAAGCTGAAGATAGTGGCCACATCCATGGCCCCCTGGAAGGGTTCCCCACGTAGTAGAAGCAGGTGGATAAGGTCATGGAAGAATACAAGGACATAATATCCTCACCCATAGTGGTAACCTTTGCACTATCAAGTCAAGCATTTGATATATCTGACTCCTAGAGAACCTCTACCCAATGGACCAATATATCATTTCTCTATTATGGAAAATGAATAAATCAGGTGGCAGATCCAAGCTTTTCTGCAAAAAGGGCACATTCGACCAAGTTCCTCACCTTGTGGGAGCCATATTGTACTTATACATAAGAAAGATGGAGCCTATATAATCTACATTGACTATCAGGCACTAAACAAATTCACTGTCAAGAACAGGTATCCAATCCCATGGATTGATGACCTTCTTGACTAGCTCAAGGGGGCCAAGTGTTTCAGCAAGATCAACTTGAATTATGGGTATCACCAGGTGACAATATAACCCATAGATGTATGGAAGACCGCCTTCAAATCTAAGGAGATAATTTTTGAGTGGTTGGTCATGCCTTTCGGGCTTAAAAATTCCCCTACAACTTTTATGAGGTTGGTGGATGACATCTTGCAACCCTTCACCAACTCATTCATGGTTGTATATCTGGATGATATCCTCATCTTCAACAAGAGTTGGGAAGAGAACCTACAACACATTTTGTTGGGTGTGGAGCTTGATTATCTTTTGTATTCAAAGATCTCAACCGAATGTATACCCCTGGAAGATTGTACACCCCTCCATGCGGGGGGCTACGGGGAGGACTTGTCCCCCCTGCGGGGGTCCAGGGGGGGCTAATCCCCCCCGGCTGGGGGTTCCGGGGGCCAACGGTCCCTTGGTGGGGGTTCGGGGGCAGTTCCCTCGAAGCTAAAAATAGATGTAAAATTGCCTTGTAAAAGTCTAGTAATTTCTAGTCAATCCGGGCCATTCATTAGGCGGATGATCTGACGGTAGAAGTTATGTTTAATTTAGGGTTTTTTCCCTAGAAGGCAACCCCTCACTATATATGAGGGAATTTTATTGCGTCTATGTATATATGTATTCTAAGTGAGGAAGAGAGAGGATATTGAGAGCGAAGAGGGTGTTACAGCGGATCTGTTGTAGATTGTATCTCTTCAGTTTGTTGGATAATATAATAAAAGAAGGACTGGTTGTTTCTCCGTGGATGTAGCCCAAACTGGGTGAACCACGTATATCTGTGTCTCTCTTGTTTTATGTGTTTTCTTTGTTTATATTTCTGCAATATTTTATGTGTTCCATTGCTCTGTAATATATAATTTTCTAACACATTTAGCGGGTCCTTCAAACACTGCAACAACACAAGTTGTGTGCCAACTTGGAGAAATGCACATTTAGCATGGGCTAGGTCCAATATTTGGGCTACATGTGGACCCAACTAACATCCAATTCATTTGGTATTAGCCAACGTCGACACTTCTAACAAAGCTTCACAAATTTTTGGGCCTTTCCAATTTTTATTGGAGGTTCATGTTGGGATTCTCATATCACTTGGCCTTTGAGTCGGGTTACCAAGATTGGAGCAAAAGCAAAAAAAATTGTTTGAGTACCAACAGAAGTCATTCCTTAAGCTAAACCACCTCCTCTTCTCTGCACTTGTACTCACATTTCCATACCTACAATAACCATTTGAAACTAAGATAGATGTCTCCAATTATGTTATTGGTGCAGTTCTCACCCAATAGGGGAATCTAGTGTCCTATCACAGTGAGACACATTCTGATACAATTTGAAAATACCCTACATATGATATAGATATGTATTCCATTGTATAGGTATGCAAAAATGGAAACATCGCATTCTGGGGAAGGATACAGTCATCCACACAGATCATTGACCTTTTTAGTTTATCCAAACCTAAGGGAAGTTGTCGAACGATCAACATTAGAAGTGGTCTACATATCTTCAACAAATCCACTTAAATATCAAATATAAGAAGGGAAGAACCAATCATCTTGTAGATTGCCTCGGTCGGCCCCTAGTTGTAGCACTGACTACTATTCTCAACTCTTGTGGCCATGAGACCTTTGGATGAACGCAATTGTACAAAAATGATCCAGATTTCACCACTACATACCCTATGTTAGTGGATGGAAAGAAAGTTCGATATTTCCACCTACAGGGTGCATTATTATACTACATGTTCCACCTTTGTGTTCCTTCAAGCAAGCGTGCCAAGCTGATTTGGGAGGCACACTATAGTCGAGTCACAAGACACTTTGATGTGGAGAAAATTGTGGTTGTACTACAGAAATATTTTATTGGCCAAAACTCCAAAATGAAGTTGGAAAATATATCATATCCTGCACTGCTTCTGTCATCGCTAAGCCAAATATCAAGAAGAAAGGCTTATACACACCTCTGCCTGCTCCCAGCTAGCCCTGGGAATCCATCTCCATGGACTATCTGTCGGGCCTCCCTTCTACCAAACATGGTAATGACTATGTATTTGTGGTTGTGGACATATTTTCTAAGATGGCTATATTGGCGTCTTGCAAGAAGAGTATCCCAATAGATGGCATTGCCAAACTCTTCTTTGAATGAGTATGGGTACATTTTGGAATCTCGCAGACCATTATTTCATATCAAGATACTATTTTCCTAAGCACATTTTGGTCGAGCCTCCGTATATTATTGGACACTAATCTCGCCAATTAAATTGCATTCCATCCTCAAACTAATGGCCAAGCACATGTCGTCAATAGGATTACAATGAACATACTATGCATGTACAACTCCAAGCATCCATGAACCTAGGATGAGAGCCTTCCTTATGTGCAGCACAGTTATAACAGAGCTCTTCTTATTTTGATTGGTCACATTCCTTTTCAAGTGGCTCTGGGATTTCAACCATTGTGTTTAATTGATGTTTCCATGCCTCATGCGACTACATAGAAACTATCCACACATCTACAATCTGAGGTTGATAAAGAAACCCGGTTTGTTGAATGCACCCAACACATCTGCCAACAGGTGAATGACACATTAGATAAGTCCAATGCCAAGTAAAAGCATCGACATGATCAACATCAGGTGCCACACAAGTTTCAGGTGGGCGACAAAGTTTGGTTCCATTTGCAGAAAGAACACCATATTAGAGCCCATCAGAAGCTTAGACCACTCCAATATGGGTCTTACACCATCACCAAGTTATTGGGAGACAATTATTTTGATCTCAGTATTACCCCATTCCTTGGACTGCATCCAATGTTCAATGTGGACCGCCTTCGACCATACTTTCCACCAATACTGGACATATCAGACATTGCAGAACAACTAACACTAACATAGCTAAACCCATACTACATGGAACAGGCCACATTTTATCATATCATGTGCACGCATATCAAGAACACTCGCCAGTAGAATATTCAAACGTATCATGTTGTCAAAGTTGGCCAACTCCTGCACCAATGCAAGTGGCTCACCGGGGACCAAATTCATCAGAAGTTTCCCCCATCTCATGGATGCACTCAATGAAATGGGGACCATTGCTTCCTAAGGAGGGAGGAAATATCTAGGTGGATGTTGGTGGAAACCTTCCTATTCCACTTGTACCCCACCATTGTTTCTTTCATTTTCCTTAATTTTATCATAGTTTACTACTTTTGGCAGTTTTTCGGATCCTTAACTTTGGGAGTCGTTTTGAGGCCCTAAAAGACATTTTTTTTTCTAAAACTTACAAACTCAAAGTTTGTGGTAGGGTTTGTCATTGAAACTTATAGTCCTTAAATAGATATTTATAAAAAGTTATTGTACGCGTCAAACGGAGATCATATGCCAAAGTTCAAGAAGTTGATGTACCAATTTACCTCAACGAGGCCTACAGACTTTTGTCATTTCATCTCCTAGGGTTAGGTTTTCAGATGCTTGGGTTTTTCCAATGTTTCTCAATAATAAATATGCCTTCAAGCCTCATTGTAACACAGTTCATAATGCATGTAGCCACCACATCTCTTCTTAGAGATAAGTTACCATCGCATGAGCTAGTTTATTTCCATTCTACATGTAAACAATTTTCAGTACTTTGTTATTAATGAATTGAAGTCATATTTTTGTTGTATCTCTATATTTCTGTTTATATATGTATTTCATTTTCTTCCTTCATAAAATATGGATCATTCCTAGTGTGGGAACCCCTTGTAAGTTTGAAATATTGTTAATGAAAAACTTATTTTGAAGGGCAAAAATTTGTTGTATATTAGAAAATATGTATTTTGCTTCCTCTGCTATATTTTTCCAATTAAATTTCCATCTGGCGTAATTATTCTATGATCTGATTTTTTTTTAATTTTAGTAAGTAATTTTGTTTAAGAATCATAGGGAAGTAATCTACCTATGGATGGAAAAGAAATTTTAATATGGTATTAGAATGATATCTTTGAAAGAAGTGTATTTCCAAGTAGTTACAGTACCATATTATAAGGTTACAACAACATATTTGAGGGTTATGATAGCAAATCTATTAAACCTGAGGACTAAAAATTATTTTTGTTGATATTCTTAAAGGATTAAGCACATTTACATGACAACATTTTTTTAGTTCTAGGAAGATGGAAGCATCAAATCTTATATTTGAGGATGGATTATATGGAGCCTCAAAGTTCCATTCATGGAAAGCTAGGGTTACATTGTTGTCAAAGGAAAATGACCTCTAGGACATTATTGAGAATTTAGTTATGACAATGATGGATACTTAGGAGTTGGTAGCTCATAAGAAGAAATAAGTTAGATCCAAGAGGGTGATCTTGGATGCAATGAAGGATCATTTAATCCCTCGCCTATCTAAGAAGAAAACAATAAATGATATGTTTTACACATTAGTAATTATATTCTAGAGCAAGAACATTAATAAGAATATAACCTTTAGAAACAACTTAAAATTGATAGAGATGTCCATAAATGACTTAGTTACTAGTTACCTCATAAAGAATACTCAATTTCGTGATCATCTTCCAGTAGTTGGGGAGAAAATGGTTGATGTGTTAGTGAATATGGCATTGAATGGATTCCCAACATCTTAGGAACCATATGTCAAGGGCATTAGTTCACGTGAGAATATTCCCAATTTTGAGAGACGGTAGGATGGCTACATCTAGGAGGAGACTCAGATGGAGTCTAAACCTAACAATAAGGGAAGTGATAAGAGCCTAGCTCTAATCGGTCAAATAAGGAAGGGAATAGGAAAGGGTTATATTAAAGGTAAGGTAAAGAGTGAGGAGTCATGCTCATAACCAAAAAGAATAACTTGAGTAAAATTAAGTGATCCATAAGTCATAAGCATGGAAATTATGCATCACAGTGTCTAGATAAGAATAAGGGTAAAGGCGAATGTGACCCAGGTGGCGCGTTGGTAAGGCGTTGAATTTGTAGGGATCGTCCTTGACCTATTTTATGCATCCCCGCTGGAGCTGCGCGCGCAGAGACTGGTCGTGCCCTAGGAGATCGACCCCAACCAGCAGCGCAATGGCCTGGGCCTTGGCCCAGCCATGGCCCCCCCGGATCCGCCTCAGGAGGACCACGATCCTCAAAAATCCTTCTCAGATCTGGTAAAATCACTTCCTCCCCAGCGCCCCAGACCTGCAATTTCGAAATTTGTCAAGAAGCTTGATGTTCTTCAGGAAGTCCAGCTGCCTCCAACCCTTCCTCGCATGGCAGCGCTATCCCTTGCTGAGAAAGGACTCATAGGGCAATTTACAGGCCTTTGGCCATCGCCAAGAACAGTTCAAAGTTGAGTCGAACGAAACTGGTCAGACAAGATCCCAGGAAAAATATCAATAAGATTCTGCGGAAAAGGGTATTACACATTCGATTTCGAATCCAAAGCAGACAAGGATTTGATCTTCAGGAACGGGCCATACTTCATGGATTCCAGGGGTCTCTATCTCAATAAATGGACCCCATATTTCGATCCGGAACTGGATATTCCTAGTGCCGTTCCAGTTTGGGTCCGTCTCCCTCACCTACCTCTCCATTGCTGGGGAGATGAATCAGTTCGGGCCATAGGGAATGTTGTTGGCAAATACATTGACCGAAGCGATCCCAAGGACAACATGCAAGCTTGCACAAGGATCTGTGTCGAAGTGGATCTAGGTAGAGGACTTCCTGAAGCAATAAAGTTAAAAGTGGACGACTGGAGCCATATACAGCAACTTGATTATGAGCAGATACCATTTAAATGTAAGGTATGTCACAAATATAGACATTTTGCTAACAGATGCACTAAAATTGTTAATGCAAAGAATGATGAGCAAGACGGTCACTGGGAACCTGTTAAAAAGAAGAAATCAGCCCCCCTCCCAAGCCCTCCATGGATTTTGACATCCCTGGACCCTCTATCCAGCGTCCTTCCTCTTCCTCTCTCTTTCCATCTGGCCCCCTCCCGCCTGAACCGCCCCTCCCTTCCTCCTCCAACCCCTTTCTTATCCTTTCTGCTGTCGATTCCGCCCCTGAAAATCCCTCCACAGAGCCCCCAGACTCCCATCTACCTCAGATCATATCTTCTCAAACCCCTCTCGAGCCCCTTTCATCAAGGATCACCAGAAGCTCTTCAAAAGAACATGGAGCATCCAGCGATACATACAAGAAACTGGGACCTGGCAGAAAATCCGCTAAGCAACATAGAGATGAGAACGCCCAGAAGGACATAGAAATGGGCACACAAGCTCCAATAGAGTCCTTCATCCTTGGACACCAAGAGAAAGAGACAAGCGGTAAAGAACAAGAGAGGCGAGCACCTCTCCGCACGCCCAATGCATCATGATGAAAATCCTTTCATGGAACAGTAGGGGCTTAGGGCACCCCTCTAAAATAGTTGCCCTCAGAGATCTAATTCACAATGAGAAGCCAGAAATTATGCTGATACAGGAGATAAAACAAGATCAGCAAGAAATGAAAAAAATTATAGATCAGCAGAAACAGTACTTAAGAAGCATTAGCGAATCTAGAGGAGCCTCTGGAGGAATTGTCACCATTTGGGACAGCAGCAAATGGATCTGCACCTCAGCAAATCCCCACCAGAACTAGATCAGAACCTTTCTTGACAGCAGAATAGGAAATAAAATTGTAATCATATATAATGTTTACATTCCCAACCATTACAGAGAAAAGGAAATTTTCTGGGATGATTTGAAGACAAGCATTGATGGGCAAAGAAATACAAATATTATAGTCACACGTGATTTCAATCTGATCTTGCATGCCAATGAAAAAAGGGGAGGAACCTTCGCTCCTGATCCATTCAGAGGCCGCCTGGAAACCATCATTCAGGATTATGAATTAGTTGATATTATCCCTAAAAATCGCAGATACACCTGGAGCAATCGTAGGATTGGCAGTGGCAACATAATGGAAATACTAAACAGATTTCTAGTCAATATCTCGTTCCTCTCATCCTTTTCTGTAGGATACACCGACATGCTCAATACCTCTGCCTCTAATCACTATCCCGTCACTCTAACTTTGGAAACCCACTGTTCCCTTGGCCCTATTCCTTTTAAATACAGCCCTCTTTGGAATCGGATTCCTGCAGCCAGAGAAATTGTTAAGGAAACTTGGAGCCAGCATGTGGAAGGCTCGCCATGTTTTATTTGGGAAACCAAATTAAAAAGAACCAATAAGGCACTAAAATATTGGGCCAAAGAAAGTTATCAAGAGCTAGAGGAGACCAAAAATAAAGTCAAAAATGAATTAGAAGATGTGCAGGCATGGATCGAAGAGCATGGACTATCGCAACAAAATAAAGAGCAAGAGAACGCATTATACGCACAGTTGAGCCACATTAATAGGGAGGAAGAAACCAAATGGCGCATAAAATCCAGACAAATATGGCTTAAAGGGGGAGATAAAAATACAGCCTACTTCCACAAACAGACCACTGCTCGAAAGCTCAGAAACAATGTAAATACAATCTTGGACAACGAAGGAAATCGGCACAGCACTCAAGAAGCCATAAGAAATGCTGCCTCTAAGCACTAAAGGGACCTCCTAACTAAAGTCAAAGGGGCAGAAGACTACTCTGACTTGCTCCAGCATCTGCCCAAAGGAGTCACTAAGGAGATGAATGACAATATAAGAAAAGAAATTGAAGAAGAGGAAATTAAAAGAGCAATCTGGAGCCTGCATCCTGATAAGGCACCAGGGCCTGATGGATTCCCCATCTTCTCCTATAGGGAGTTCTGGACTCTGATAAAAAAAGATCTGACAAAGATGATTCGATGGGTGCAAAGGAAAGGGAAACTTGGAGGATTCACCAACTCCACCTTTCTAGCCCTCATACCCAAGGAAAATCGGCCTTTCTCCTTCTCCAGATTCCGCCCCATTTCCCTTTGAAACTCTTCATACAAAATTCTAACCAAAATTTTAGCCACTAGACTCAAACCCCTCCTTCCCTCCTTGATATCTGAAAATTAAGGAGGCTTTCTGCCCAACAGACATATCACTGATTCCATTCTTCTTGTTCAAGAAGCCATCCACTCGAGCCTATCCAGGAAAGAGAAAGGATTCGTATTAAAGCTTGATCTGGCAAACGCCTTCGATAGAGTAAGGCACTCCTTCCTAATTGTTGTTCTAAATAAGATGGGCTTTGAAACTCCCTTCATTAATTTTATTGTTGCATGTATATCCGGGCCCTGGATCTCCCCCCTGATCAACGGTAGACCAGGTCAAGCTTTCCAATCTTCCCGGGGTCTCAGACAGGGTTGTCCCCTTTCCCCTTACCTCTTCATAATCATGGCAGAATCCTTCAGTCAAGCTTTGGACCACAATAGAAGAGTGGGTCTTATAACTGGTATCAAATTTGGAAATGGAGTTAAAAATATTAATCATTCACAGTTCGCTGATGACACATTATTAATTGGGGGAGCCTCCACTACAATTGCAAGACGATCCAAGAAACTGCTAGATCAATTTATGGGGTACTCTAGAGGCTTGGTAAATCAGCTCAAAAGCTGTGTTTATGGATGGAACACTTCAAACCAAGTTTCACATAGCATTGCAAACATATTTGGTGTTACATGCAACCTGGAGTGGACCGACTTTTCCTACTTGGACATGCCACTGAGTTTGGGCCCTCTGAAGGCTGAAACTTGGAACGGGATCATTGACAAAGTAAAGAGGAAAGTGCAGCAATGGGGAACACTGTGGCTCAACCCTACAGGCAGGCTCATTCTCTTTAAATCAGGTATCACTTCCCTTCCCCTTTATCAATTTTCTCTATATCAGGCTCCTGCCATTTTTCACCATAAATTGGAAGTTGCACTTCGCCATTTCCTTTGGCAAGGGGGGAAGAATGATAAAAGCAAGTTTAATCTAGTCAGCTAGAATGATGTTATCCAAACCCAAGATAGAGGAGGTCTTGGTATCAGATCACCAAAATTCTTAAATCTGGCCTTTGGTGCGAAAATTGTATGGAGGTTAATAACAAGACCCTCAGCGTGGTGGAAAAAGGTGCTGGAGATCAAATATCTAAACTTCCCCATGCAGCAACTCCTTGACTCCAATATGCCCAACAGAGACTCCACTAAAATCTGGAGGTTATGCAAGAAAGCACTTCCTATTATGATTCAAAATATTTCGAAAGTCCTAGGTGGGGGAGCCAGCATCAACTTTGGAACGGACAAAATCTTGGGGCAACAACCCTTGATCATGCATAAAGAGGCCACTCCAGTCATCAATTATCTCAACAATAGAGGTATCCATAATCTAGCTCAAATTTCCAGCTGGGACCCTCATTCCCATGTTTGGACTGGTTGGTCCCTCCTAGAAATTCCCAACGCTTTAGAACCCAGTCTCAGCTATCTGAAGACACTCCTTCATAGTAAGGCTCCTACCAAAAAAGATGAAATGGATGGCTTTCGTTGGGATTCAACAGGAAAAAATTATACAGTCAGAGCAGGCCATCAACACCTTTGTAATAGCACCTTTCAGATGAGTTTGTGGAATCATTGGAAAATTGCTTGGCGAACAGAATCTCTCCCAAAAATTAAATTTTTTATATGGCTCTTGCTGAAAGGCAAAATCCTAACAGCAGAGAACCTAAAAAGAAGAGGCATCAATGGCCCATTCAGATGCCCCAACTGTTGCAAGGCCGAAGAGACAATGCATCATTTATTCATAGAATGTCCCTTTGTTGTCGAATGTTGGAAAAATATGTCCTCCATCAGCAATCTATACTGGGAACCACAGCACAACATAGCTGAGACAATCTACAAATGGAGAAAATGTTGTCCCTGGAAATAAAAAATAAGCAACTTGGTGAAGAGAGTATGGAACACTCTCCCTCACACCCTGCTGTGGCGAATCTGGCTAGCTAGAAATAAAAAAAAAAATTCAAGATAAGACCTCAAATACACGAACAGCCTGCAGCAAAGCCAAAATCCTTGCTCTGGAAACTATTTCAATCAACACCACTGGAAAAATAGATGCAACAAAATACAGTGTGGAGGAACGAGACTTAATAAGTTACATTTTGGAAAGACATCATAATGTACAAGAAGGTAACAGGAGGGAGGCACAGAACAAAGCAGAAGCTAGATCATGGAAAGTCAGACTAAAAGAACAGGAATTTTCCAATTGGATACAAAACAATAACTGCTTTTATTTGTTCTTCGATGGGGCATCAAAAATCAAATCCTGGCATAGCTGGAGCGGGAAAACTGATTATTAATGCCAATGGGGAGTGTATCCTTCGATATGAGTGGAGTCTAAGGAAGGTTTCGAATAACAGAGCTGAAGCTCTAGCTTTGTTTCAAGGCCTAACTCAGTTAGGCAAACTGGGAGTAAAGAAAGCAATGGTATTTGGGGACTCCTCGGTTGTAATCCACTTAATGGTCCATCAACAGAACTCTCCCAACACTCTGCTTCAACAAGTTAATAGACGCAACCAAATCCTCCACCAGGCAATTGAAGACATTCGATATTATCATATTCTTCGAAGCCTTAATAAGAAGGCGGATGATAGTGCCAACAGTGCGTGTGGAAGACCAGCTAGCACCTTAAGATACAACTCCAAGGAAACATTTCGACCTTTGCCGTGATTCCAAACAAAACCATCAGCGCCAAGCCCAAAAACACTGACAGGGTTGAAATGAATCATGTCTCTCGGGCTGTCAAAGGGATTGCTCTCTGCAACAAGATATTCCAAGGTTACGAAATCCATAATACACACAACAAGCGTGACAAACTCATCATACCCGCCGGCAGATCTCCCAACAGATCTGATTTAAGGACCTTTCAGGATTTTCTACAAGTTCGCCAGCAGGATATCCACCTTCATCTCATGATTGGACGGTCCCTCTCCCGCCTCATCTCCATTCAGCTCCCTCCTATATTACTCCCCCTTACTTCATTCACCAGCGCTAATCATTCCTCCCTCCGATGCTTGAACTTTGCTCCCAAGCGCCCCTGTTCTCCAGTGATTTTCCGTGGGCAGTATTGTTTAGTTTGTTCCAGAGACAGTCTCTGCCCTTTAAGCAATGATTCGAACCTATGGCCAGGCCTCCCTATCTCTACCCTTGTTACTGTATTTTGCGCCTACAGGTGGTTTCAAGCCTTCAAAAATTCTGCTGAGTCTTATGTTGCCTCCACCCTCCCTGCTCCCCGCGCAGTGAGCCTTATCCCTACCTTTGTTTGCATCTGCTACTCATCCCATTCACCTCCAACTGCAAATATGCCTCGCAATGAAGACTATCTGCATTGCGCGGACTTGCAAGTCAAATTAGAAGAATTCAAGGCCCAGCAGCGCATCCTGGAGAATCAGCAGAGGATCTTGGAGACGAGGCTTGAAGACCAGAATTGCATCCTGAACGAGAAATACCGAGCTGAAATAGACCTTTTTCTGCATAGGGTTGCCTCTCTTCATGAAAATTTCAGTCACTTATCAAATCGATGCAGCCACGCGGAAGAATCGATTTCAATCCTGCAGTATATGATGGACAAGAGAAATAATGTAGCCCCTAGTTCCTCAAGTGCCAAACAGGATGAAGCGGATCAACAACCGAAGGAATCCACCGCAAGGCAAATCGGTCATATTGTAATAGATTAAAATGTTCTGCAAATGCCAATTTTGGTTGTCTCAATATGTAAGAACTTATAGTAGCTCAGGTAATTTTAGAAGTAGAACAAGCAGGAAAAGGATCAAGGAGAAATCTCTATTTTGTAACTCCCCTTATCCAAGCTGCCATCGATATCTAATGTATTTCAGGAGCTTTGACTCCTCTCCTTTTTTTATCCACTAATATAGCAACCGACTTTGTTAAAAAAAAGAATAAGGGTAAAGGGAAGGAAATCCAGAAGCAAGTGGTAGCCCCAACAGAAACTTAGATGAGAAAGTTTTCTATAAACTTTGAGAAGGATTTCTCATTAGTTTCTTGTTAATTTTTATATGAGAACAATTCCTACAAATTCTTGGTATGTGGATAGTGTGGCATCTATTGAAAGTGCAGCAATCAATTCCCAATTTGATTTTTCCTTGATTTCCACATTAGCAGACAACTTGGATGTAGTTAACTTGTGTGACATGGCTTGTGTCACCCAGTTTACTCAGCAAATTTGAGTTGGAGGATTTAGAGTATAGTTAAGCATGTGTGATTGCTAATTTGTGGCAATCAAGGTCATTTATTTCAAGTTGTTTTTAGTTAAACTAGTTTTGACTATTGGAGGAACTAGAGGAAGGTTATTTGTTCAGTGGGGCAGCAGTCTAACTTAGTGATCATCCAGTTAACTTATCAATCAACCAAAAATAGCTAATGCATGAAGAGAACTAGAGTTCCCCAACTGTGGTGGAGATTCCAAGGCAGTGTAACATCAATTGTAGACTAGTCTTGAGTGTACATGTGTTGCACACAGTCAGATGATCAACCTTGGGAATTGTGCAATACATTTTGAAGAAATTCCTAAATAGTAGGGAACTAATTTCTCAACGAATTTTGCAAGGAAATAGGGGCTCAAGCAGAGGCAGAAATTGACTAAGTTTGGTTCAGAGCTTCTCAGTGAGAAGAGAGATAGGTTATTCACTTATAGGTTATGCTCATTTGAGAAAAGGAATTGTAATGCATCTCTATTCATCAGATTAATGGAAGTAGACATTGAGATATTTTAGCATATTTCTTTCCATGGAACAAAATATTGTGTGCATGTGTGTTATTTCTCATTTAATGTTTGTGATTAATGTTCTAAATTGTGAATTTAATTTCATAGAGTAGTATATTAGGTTTGTGTCTTGTGATTTTGATTAAAACTTCAAGTGCAGTTGAAAATCTACACCATAATTTATACATGGTATCAGAACTTGATTCACATTAGAGCTAGAATTTCGAATTTGTTTCTCAGGAGGTTTGAATTTGTAGTTCAGTGTAGCAGGATCTCTTCAGAACTAAGAAGATGACCTTCAACAGGATGAGGCTAGAGTATGTCTTGGAAGGAAACTCTAATTTCATCACATGGAAGGATCGCATGGAGGCGGTATTGGGTGACAATGGATTGCTAGAATACATCAAGAGAGATGTTGCAAAACCAGCAAAATATGATGTCCAGAACCTTGCTCAGTGGAAGAAAGGTGTAACCAAGACAAGGAGATTAATATTGGAGGGAGTATGGAACCACATTGTCACCAATATCCATGGGAAATAAACTTCCTATTCAATGTGGCATGAACTGATAGGTCTGTTCCATAATAGCAGTGACCATAGGAAACTGGTGCTCAAGGATAAACTTTGAAATATCAAGATGCAAAAGAATAACAATATTTAGCAATATCTTGGCAGGTTCACACAAGTTCATAATTAGCTTTTAGGAGTTGGTGTTTTCGAACGATGACTTGGTAAGCCTATCCCTTCTAGGCCTTCCCAAGTGTAGACATAGCTATCAAGATTCAATGAACGAGAGGGAGAAACTACTGAATTGGGAATTCTTATGGTCTGATTTTGTACAGGAGGAAATAAGGCGGAATACCAAAGATGGGACTTCATCTAAGGGAGAGGATGAATAGAATTTTGCATTGGTTGGAAAGGGAAAGAAAGGAAAAGGGAGTAAATCTCATACCAAACCAAAATCCATCTAAAGGGGCAAGAAGAAATACTTTTCCAAAATTAAATTCTTCTATCTTCATGAATTATAGCACTATGCCATGAAGTGTCCAAACAAAAATTCAGCAAGAATACCTTAGGAGAAGCAGTAGGTGAAGCTTTGGCTTCACAGTTTGAGCTTGAACTCACTCTTATCATATGCATGGCCAGCACATTGATGGGGAATGTGTAGTACTTGGACTCTGGTGCCTCGTTCCACATGACAGGGTGTAGAAACTTTTTCAATAACTTGGAAGAGAAAGATCTCCAAATACACATCGAGTTAGGGGATGACGGAATGTACAGCATGACCGGGGTTGGTATAGTCACCTTTCAGAGGGAGACAGGCTCCCCTCTTAGGCTCAAGGATGTCATGTTCTTTCCGAACCTAAAGAAAAATATCATCTATGTTATAGTTTTGGAAGACTGTGGTTATGATTTGATCTTCAGCAAAGGGAAAGCATTCCTGAGACACATAGCCACAAGACAGGTGAAGGAGATCGGGGTTCGTGTGAAGAACCTATATAAGCTAGATGTGGAATATTGTGTTGCATTAAGCAATAAGGCATAGAAAGTGCAGGGTCATGATGTCAATGAAATTTGGCACATAATACTTAGCCATTTTCATCATGGCCCCTTGAAGACTATGCCACAAATAACCACTAGAGTCCCTAAAGGAGCACTTAATTAACATGATGTTTGCAAAGGATGTACCTTGAGGAAGTATACAAAATCCACATTCCATGATCAGAATAGTAAAGCACATGCATTCTTGGAAAGGATCGACTCTGATGTATGTGGACCTTTCTCGACATTCTCCACTACCAGGCACAAATATTTTGTCATTTTTATTGATGAATTCTCAAGGAAGTGTTGGATATTCTTCATGTGGAAGAAAGAAGAAATATTCTCCAAGTTCGTAGAATTCAAGGCATTGGTTGAGAAAGAAATCAGCAAGGAGGTGAAGGCTCTCAAGAGCGATAATGTAGGTGAGTGAGTGTTGATTGAATTCAAAAGTTTATGTGTGAAAGAAGGCATTCAACAATAGTTGACAGCACCACACAACCCAGAGCAGAATGGGGTGGCTAAGAGAAAGAATCATAGCATTGTGGGAGCAGCGAAGGCAATGTTGCATGATCAAGGCCTACCTTTTCATTTATGGGTTGAGGCATGCAACATAGCAGTCTATTTGTAGAACTGGAGTCCTCATCGAATTCTTTTTATGATTACACCAAAGGAGGATTTCTTAGGGAGAAATTCAGATGTCTCACACTTTATGATTTTTTGAGCCTATGTATACTGCCATGTCTCCAAAGAATCAAGGAAGAATATTGAACCAACAGCAAAACTGGGGGTATTTGTAGAAATTCTCACTATAGATTAAACTGATTATGCAATGTACTAAAGCAAAATACATAATCTACTTCTACAATCAAACTTGTGGAAGCTTAATCGATTCTGAGCAATATCAAACATAACACATACAGCAGAGAAGAAGATTCAATCACACATGAAACACAAAAGAATACTCTGGGAAAAACCTCAGCTAAAAACCCCGCTATCTGTATTATCATACAAGTGGAAATATCTTAGGATTACACAAAGCTTTAGCTCTCAAGCTATCCAGCTCTCACTACAATCCCTCACTACTGCTCATAGACAGAATAAACAACACATAAGCCTACTCCTCTGTCCTCCAAGCCTCCTATTTCCTTGCGCAGTTTCTCCTGGGTCCTCCGGCTATAACTTGTGTAATTCTCACCTCACACACTGCTCTGACCTTTGTAGTAACTACGCAATCCTCAAGGAATGAATTCCTTCTACATGCAAGAGATATTCACATGGGAATATTCTAGCAACTGATAGTACAATTTCCCTACCTTTAATCTCAATTGGGTCCTTGTCTGAACTGACATGCATTAGTTATTTATGAGAGAATATTCAGTTATCTAGAGAACACTAGTTGCATGCATGCATGCATTAACTGACTGAACTCACAATTAGTTCCACAAACTATTTGGAACTAATTTAACTGGACTTAACTCGGTTAACTGAGCTAACTAATTACAACTCAAATACAACTCATCCTTATCTCCTTAATTAAGGGATAATTTCCTCAATCAAAGGGATAATTGTTGCATGTCTTCACAAAGACTTCATGTTTGAATTTCTCCAACTAATTAACTAAATATGAATTAATTAATTATTTTTCAAACAACTGGTGAGACTAAATTCGAATTTTAATTCTCAATTTTGATTCAAGGAAAAACCAAAATTGGAATATATCCTGAAATGCTATCTATAGCGATGCTATTTTTAGCATTTCTTGTTGTTATTTTCAACACTCCCTCTCAACAAGAAAGGGATTATCTGCCACCCCGATCCTGTCTCTGTGGAACCCGAATTTCCACTTTGACAATGCCTTAGTCAAAATGTCAGCATCTTGCTCCTCAATCAAAATATACTGAAACAACGTGATCCTCCTCGCCACATAATCTATGATGATACTGAATGTCGATATGCTTGGACTTGTCATGAAATACTGGATTCTCAGAGAGTTTTATACAACTCTGATTATCACAATAGATCATAATTGGATCCATCCTCTGATCAAACAAACCAACTAGAATTTTATGCATCCAAATGGCCTCACATGTTGCATGACTTTCAGCCATGTATTTAGCCTCTACTGAGCTAAGTGAAACTAACCTCTGTTTCCTGCTGTACCAAGAAACTTCAGTTGAACTAAGGTTGAAAATTCCTCCTGATGTGCTCTTCTAATATGACGGACTCCTTGCCCAATCTACATCTATGAAGCCTTGTAGCTTCACTCCCTCTGACCATCTGTACCATAATCCATATTGAGATGTGCCTCTGAGGTATCTCAAAACATGCTTCGCTACCTTCCAAAACAGCTGGTAGGCTGAACCATAGCTTGAATCAGCTGGTTCAACGCATAGCACAAATCTGGTCGTGTGTTCACTAATTACATCAATGAACCCACAAGCTGTCGATACACAGTAGCTTCTACTACTTCTCCTAAAGTAGCATCCTCCTTCCTCCAGTTACCTGCTAGAGGAGTCTGCATGGGCTTGCACTTCTCCATGTGGAATCTCCTAAGTATCCCATTGGCATACTTGCCTTGAGACACAAACACTTCCCCATCCTTCTACCACACTTCCATGCCTAGAAAGTAGTGCATGAGACCCATGTCTTTCATCTCGAACTCTCTTGCAAGGTCCTCCTTGCAATACATGATCAACTAATCATCACCTGTCAATATCAGATCATCAACATAAACAACAATGATCAACTGCTTACCTTCCACCATTACATGGTACAAGTTCGCATTTGCTTCACTCTTTGTGAAGCCCAACCCAGTGAAGTAGTTGTCGATCTTGGTGTACCAAGCACGAGGTGCTTGCTTCAGTCTGTACAAATCTCTCTTGATTCGACACACATGTGACTCATAATCGAAGGTCTCAAAACCTTTCGACTGCTCTATGTACACCTCTTCCTCAATCTTTCCATTTAGGAATGTAGTCTTCACATCCATCTGATGGATCTTCCAACCCATCTATGCTGATAGTGCCAACATCGATCTGATAGATGAGTACCTTGCTACAAGAGAAAAAGCCTCATAATAGTCAATCCCCTTGACCTATGAGAAACCATGGGAAACAAACCTTGCCTTATGTTTCTCCACACTACCATTAGCAGCTTGCTTTACCTTGTAAAGGCTAATGGGAACTCACAACTGACTTGTTCTCCAGTATTGGAACCACACCCCAAACACTATTATGAACTATGGAGTCATACTCCTCCACCATAGCATCAACCCAAATCAGCTGCTACAATGCTTCGTCAAAGGAAGATGGCTCGGTCTCAACACATTCCCCAACAAGGACCATGTATCTAGTGTACCTATCAGGTGACCTCCTCTGTCTGTGCTGAGAATATTGTTCTCCCACATTCTCTCTCGCATCCATCAACAATCTTTCAGCTTCCCTTGAGCACTTCTGCCCATCTCTGGAAGAATCTGCTTGAGTGGATGTATCCACTCCTTGAACCTCTGCATGCGGCTACTCCACATCATTCTAAGGCTCCTCCTCCTTAGGAACCAAAATTTCCTCCTCTTCCTGCAACTTGAGCTCCCTCTCAAGGGAAAATCGCATGGCCTTCAACTCATCGAACTTAAGATCTCTACTAACCATTGTCCTCTGACTTGTAGGCAAATACACCCGATAGTTGTGGGGAGTATCAATGTACCCCACAAGTATCCCCAACTTTTCTATCGGCTCTAGCTTCTTCCGGGCATCCTTGGTCACATGGCAACAAACCGATGAGCCAAAGATCCTGAAGTGACCCACATCTGGTCTCTTCCCGGAGAAAGCTTCCTTTGGTGTCTTCATCCCAAGTATGCAATGAGGGCTTCTATTCTGGAAGTAAACCGTTGTGTTGCATGCCTCAGCCCACAAATGAAGTGGTAGGCCTTGGTCATGCAGCATCGCCCGAGCTGCCCCCACAATCATTTTGTTCTTCCTCTCATCCACCCCATTCTGTTGTGGGTTATGAGGTGTCGTCAACTCCTGTTTGATTCCTTATGCTACACAGAAGTCCTTAAACTCTTGAGAGACATACTCTCCACCACTGTCGCTTCTTAAGGCCCTGATCTTCTTCCCTGATTCTTTCTCAACCAAGGCTTTGAACTCACAAAACCTTGAGAAGGTTTGATCCTTCTTTTGCATGAAATAGATCCAGCATTTACGAGAAAAGTCATCAATAAAAATCACATAATACCTTTGTTTAGTGGTGGAGGTTGTCGTGAATGGTCCACACACATCTGTATGAACTCGCTCCAAGATTTCTTCAGCTCGACTATCTCGGTCATGAAAGGAAGATTTTTCATACTTACCCAAGGTACAACCTTTGCATGTGTCCACTTGCTCAAGTTTACTTTTGGGAAGTCTGGTAGAAATCTGATGCATTATCTTCAAGGCCCCATGATGCAAGTGACCCAACCATCTATGCCATAACTCGCCAATATCTTGGCTTTGCACCAATTCTGCTTTGGAACTCAATGCAACACAGTCATCTACCTCCAGCTTGTATAGATTCTTCACTCAAATCCCAATCCTCTTGGTCTGACCCATGGTTATGTGTCTCAGGAACACCTTTCCTTTACTAAAGACTACATCATAGCCCTTTTCTTCCAAAATCATGACCGATACCAAGTTTTTCTTCAATCCAGGCACATACTTTACATCAGTGAGGGTCAGAGGAGCTCCATGCTACCTTTTAAACACAATCGTACCTTCACCTGAAACACGATACTTTCCATCATCGCCCATCTCTATGCGCATCTGGAGGTCTTTCTCCTCCAAGGTATTGAATAAACTCTTATCGTTGGTCATGTGGAATGAGGCTCCACTATCTAGGTACCAAACACAACCCACCATCGATGAAACCATGCATGTGATGAGGATAAAATCCAATTCGAACTATGAGGCCAGTGCCTCACCATCTGATCCCTTCTTGGATTTCTTCAATGGATAATTAGTTGCATAATGGACCACCTCATGACAATTAAAGCATCTCACTTTAGATTTGTCAATCTTCTTCCCACCATGGGAAGAACTCGATTTGGAATGGGAAGCCTTCCCTTTCCATTTTCGTGCCTTACTTGCTAAGGCTAGATTTTCTTCATCAACATGCTTAGATGAAGAACCATCTTTGGTGCTTCTCCTGATCTCCTCCTGCACCAGATCTGACCAAAGTCGTTCCCAATATGGTCGTTTCTCCCTTCCATTCACTGAGTCTTGGTAGCTATGCCAGCTCTTAGGAATACTAAGGCGAGCAAGACTCACCATATCATCATCAGCTGTCATGATTCCTACACTTACAAGCTCATCTCTGCAAGTGGTGAGCTTGTTCAGATATGTAGAGATCGTGTCGCCATTTTCACACTTGATTTTCCAAAGCTTGTCCTTCAGCACCAGTTTCCTCTGGTCACTGCTGTTCTGATATAGGTCCTTCAATGTCTTCCACATTTAAAATGGAGTCTCCTTCCCATGGAGACTTGAGACAATATGGTCTCGAACTCCCTCCAGAAGAATCCTCCTCGCTCTCGCCACACATTTCTTCCATTCTTCCAATTATTGGGCATTAGCTGTTGTTGGCTTGGGGACTTCTTGATCAATGAATTCCTTTAAACCATTGTCCTCTAATGCGCTTCCATGTGATCCTTCCATGCTATGTAATTTGAGTTGCCATCCAGGGCATACTCGAGTCTCAATCCATTGAACGCCATTGAGGAACTTTGAGATGTGATAAGAAATTGATTTTTTACCTGCAATCAAGAACTTCAAACTTCAAACTTCTCCCTTCTTTGTATATTGTTCTGCGCTTTGATCACCTTTGCTCCAATACCATGTAGAAATTCTCACTGTAGATTAAATTGATTATGCAATGTACTAAAGCAAAATACTTAATCTACTTCTATAATCAAACTTGCGAAATCTTAATCGATTTTGAGCAAGATGAAACAAAACACATATAACAAAGGATAAGATTCAATCACACATGAAACATATAAGAATACTCTGGGGAAATCCTTAGCTAAAAATCCCGCTATCTGCATTATCATACAAGTGGAAATATCTCAGGATTACACAAAGCTTTAGCTCTCAAGCTATCCAGCTCTTAGTACAATCTATCACTATTGCTCATAGACAGAATAGACAACACATATGCCTACTCCTCTGTCCTCTAAGGCTCCTATTTCCTTGCGCAGTTTCTCCTAGGTCCTCCAATTATAACCTGTGTAATTCTCACCTCACACGCTGCTCTCACCTCTATAGTAACTATGTAATCCTCAAGGAATGAATTCCTTCTGCATGCAAGAGATATTCACATGGGAATATTCTAGCAACTGATAGTACATTGTCTATGCCTTTAATCTCAACTGGGTCTTTGTCTGAATTGACATTCATGAGTTATTTATGAGAGACTATTCAGTTATCTGGAGAACACTAGTTGCATGCATGCATGCATTAACTGACTGAACTCACAATTAGTTCCTCAAACTGTTTGGAACTAATTTAACTGGACTTAACTCAGTTAACTAAGCTAACTAATTACAACTCAAATACAACTCATGCTTATCTCCTTAATTAAGGGATAACTTCCTCAATCAAAGGGATAACTATTGCATGTCTTTTCAAAGACTTCATGTTTGAATTTCTCCAACTAAGTAACTCAAGATGAATTAATTAACTATTTTTCAAACAACTAGTGAGACTAAATTCGAATTTTAATTCTCAATTTTGATTCAAGGAAAAATAAAAATTGGTATATATCCTAAAATGCTATCTATAGCAATGTTATTTTTAGAATTTCTATTTTTAGCATTTCTTCTTGCTATTTTCAACAGTATTTGTGGGTTACACAAAAACTCCCCACAACTACCGTGTGTGCTTTCCATCCCTCAATATGATATTTGTGCAAAGGGATGTAAATTTTGATGAGGAGAAATTGATGCAGTGCTCTCTTGAGAGGTAGCTTTAGATCCCACCAAAAGAGGAGCGTTTAGCTCCAAAGGAGGAGCCTCGAGAAGTTGTGGAGTAGCCAGAAGTAGAGGAGAAAAGAGTGGATACATCCACTCAAGAAAAACCATCCAGAGAAGGCAGGAAAAGGACCAAGGAAGTTGACAGACTTGTGTAGGATGCGAGGGAGAATGTGGGATCTCCTTCAAATTTATACAGGCAGATAAGGTCACCTGATCGGTACACTAGTTGCACGACTCTAATGACTGAGCTTGTAGAGACTGAGCCATCCCCTTTTGAGGAAGCAGTTGAGCAACTTGTATGGGTTGATGCAATGGTGGAGGAATACTAATCCATTGTAAAGAACATTGTTTAGGAAGTGGTCCCAAGACTAGCAGATAAATCACTAATGGGTTTGATATGGATCTTCAAGGTGAAGCAGGCAGCAAACCAAAGCATAGAGAAGTATAAGGCTAGATTTGTGACAAAGGGGTACTCTCAAGTTGAGGGAATTGACTATGAGGATACCTTTTCTCCTATAACAAGGTACTCATCCATTAGATCAATTTTTTCAATGGCTACACAAATGGGGTAGAAGATCCACCAAACGGATGTAAAAACAACATTTCTCAATGGGGTTATTGAGGAGGAGGTGTACATCGAGAAACCATAAGGTTTTGATAAGTTTGATTGGGAGTCTCGTGTGTGTAGACTAGAGAGAGTGTTGTACAGTCACAAACAAGCACCCTGTGTTTGGTACGCTAGGATCGACAGTTGTCTCACCAGTTTGGGCTTCACCAAAAGTGAAGCAGATGCAAAACCATATCACATCTTGGTAGAAAGTAAATTTTTTATTATTGTCTTATATTTTGATGACTTGATTTTGACTAGTGATGAGCAGCTGATCAAATCTTACAAGGAGGATCTTAAAAGGGAAATTGAAATAAAGGACATGGGTCTCATGCACTACTTCCTCAAGTTGGAAGTATAGCAAGGTGATGGGGAAATGTTTGTGTCTCAAGGAAAGTATGAAAATGAGATACTATAGAAGTTTTTCATGGAGAGTTGTAAACCCATGGAGACACCTATAGCAACCAACTAGAGGAAGGAGGTTGCCACTTCAGGTGAGGAAGTGAATGCTACCATTTATTGGAAACTAGTGGGTTCGCTAATGTATCTTGTGAACATACGACTAGATATGTGATATGCAGTCAACCAGTTGAGCCAAGCTATGGTTATGCCGACCAAATTATATTGGAAGGCAGCTAAGCATGTTTTACGGTACCTCAAAGGCACTACCTAGTTTGGACTATGGTACAGATAGGTAGAGGGAGTGAATTTGTGTGGCTTCACAGATATAGATTGGGTTAGGAGTCCATTAGACTGAAAGAGTACATCATGTAGAATTTTCAATGTTAGGCCCGCGACTATTTCTTGGTAAAGTAGGAAGCAAATACTTGTGGCGCTTAGCTCACTAGAAGAAAAATACATGGTTTCAAGTCAAGCATCATGTGAGGTGATCTAAATGAAAAAGATACTTGTTGGATTATTTAGTTAGATGATGGATCCAACTGTGATACTCATAGTTGCATCAATCTCTCTAAGAATCATGTATTTCACAATCGATCTAAGCATATAGATATTTGGTATCACCATTTACGGGACTGTGTGCAGAGGCAGATCATGTTGCTACAATACAATCTGACAGAGGAACAAGGTGTTGATATTTTGACAAAGGCCTTGTCAAGAGGGAAGTTCAAGTTCCACAGGTGCAAGATAGGGGTGGTTGATAATCCCTTTCTTGCTGAGAGGGAGTGTTGAAAAATGCAGCAAGAAATTATCAATTTGATTTTTCCTTGATTAAATTGAGAAAAAATGAATTTCCACAACAGCAGACAACTTGGATGTAGTTAACTTGTGTGTCATGGCTTGTGTCGCCCAGTTTACTCAATAAATTTGAGTTGGAGGAGTTGAATTTTAGTTAAGCATGTGTGATTGCTAATTTGTAGCAATCAAGGTATGTTATTTCAAGTTGTTTTCAGTTAAACGAGTTCTGGTTGTTGGAGGAACTAGTGGGAGGTTAGTTGTGCAATGGGACAACAATATAACTCAGTGATCAACTAGTTAACTGATCAATCATCCCAAAATATCTAGTGCATGCAGAGAATTCAAGTTCCCTAATTGTGGTGGATATTCCAAGGCAGTGTAACACCAATTGTAGACTATTATTGAGTGTACAGGTGTTGCAAGTAGTCAGATGATCAACCTTGGGAATTGTGCAATCCATTTTAGAGAAATTCCTAAATAATAGGGGCCTAATTTCTCAAGGAATTTCATAAGGAAATAGGGGCTCAAGCAGAGGCAGAAATTGACTGAGTATGGGTCATATCTTCTCAATGAGCAAAGAGATAGGTTATTCACTTGCAGGTTGTGCTTAGTAAGCAAATAAATTTTAGTACATCTATATTCATCGAATTAATGCAAGTAGGAATTAGGGTTTTTTAGTAGATTTCTTTCCCCATAAAAGAATATATATATATATATATATATATTGTGTTCATGTGTGTTATTTCTCTTTGTATGTTTGTGATTGATTTTCTAAATTGCGAATTGAATTCCGTAGAGAAGTAGAGTAGGTTTGTGTCTTGTGATTTTGATTAAAACTTCATGATTAGTTGCAAATCTACACCGTAATTTATACAGTATCTCATCTTACAACATCAACCTAACAATTTTTTACAAGTATAACAAAGCAAGACTCAATAGTACACACGGATCTTGGTGATGATGCCAAGTATTCAATAGCTAGAGTTGGTACAATTTATTCCCAACTAGAGTGAGGAAACTCTTTGGACTTTAATGATGTGTCATATGTTCTAGGGCTCAAGAAGAATCTAGTTTCAATTTAAATCATGAAGGATAATTTTTTTTCATGGAATTAAAGAGTGGGAAAGTATTCATCATGCCAATGTATCTAGCCAAAATACAGTTAAGGTGATTGGGGTCAGAGAAGGTAATTTGTATAGGTTATAGGGTGAACATATTTGAGTGCTAGTTCATAGGAGTGACAACTTGTGTGAGTTGTGGCACAAGAGGATGGAGTACCTACACTATAGAGCATTGTTAATTATGAGGGAGATGGTTATAGGTCTTCCATATTTCAACATTGACTAGTAGGGTGTATGAAATGAGTGCATGGTTAACAAGTATGTTAAATTTGCATAGAATAATTTCAGTAGCATCAATATATGGAGACATGTATTATGTCTCATTTATTGATGATTACTCTTATAAGACATGTTGAAGACAAAGGATGAAGTCTTTAGCAGGTTTCAAGAGTTTAAGGCTCTTGTGGAGAAAAAACTAGAAAATAAGATCAAGGTGTTGAGGTCAAACAATGGGGTGAGTATACCTCTAATGACTTCAAGTATTTCTATAAGAAGGAAAGGAAAAAGGGGGACCTGGCAATATCATACAACCCATAAAAAAATGGGGTTAAAAACAGGAAGAATTGATCTATTATTAGGGCTTTCAAGCCCATGATTCATGATCAAGATTTTCCCATGTTTCTTTAGGTAGAGACATGCAATATGAAATCTACATTGAGGGATGCTTAGGAGTCTGTTGAGGCTCCTAGGATCACATTCAAGGAAAGAAAACATTCAAATAACATTTTGAATTATATGGCATTGAAGAGTCTCATCATTAATTTTGAACTTTCTAGTTTTAAGGAAGTAGAAAACTAGTAGGTATGGTCAGATTCTATGGTGGAGTAAAACTCCATCATGAAGAATGATGTGTGAGATATTGTGCCAATATGGGAGGGGAATCCAGTGGTGATTCAAATGGTAGCAATGAGAAATTCAAGTTGAGGTTTATGGAGATAGACCTTTGCTCCAGTTGTCAAGTATACTTCCATTAGAGCTATGATTTCCATTATCCTGAGTCATGGGATGGAGGATACATGAGATGGATGTGAAATGGCATCCCTTAATGGGTTCATTGGGGAAGAAGTGTACATAGAGTAGCCTCAAGTTTTTGAGGTACATGGGAGGGATTCTTGTAACACTCCCTCCCACCCCTTCGTACTATCCCGGGATGTGGGAGGAGTTACTTGTTGAATTGGTCTGATCGCTAAGGTTTGTTATGAATATGGGGTCACAAAACCATTTTTTCCAACTTTTCCAAAACTCAAAACAATTACTACCATCACATTCGATATAAACTTTATCTCAATCAGAATCTCGGATTGAGAGTGATGCCCATTTGAATTTTGACCAATAAGAGAAGGCCACATCAACATTTGATTGCTATGTGGCACCCATGTGTGACCCTTATTGCATTGTTATGTCAACTTGACATGTATCCATGTTATTATGGTATTATCGCATGGCATCCATGTGGCATTGACAAGCCATCACTATATTTTTCCACGTCACTTTGGGTTCCTACATGGCATCAACATGGCTACTGCTACATTGTCTCAAGCGTAGGACCCATAGGGTTCTCCTCCTTGTGTTATGTGGGGTATTCCCCATCATATGCACTTCCCCCAATTCCTAATTATGGTGGGGTTTACAGACCCACACCATACCAAACTGACGTGACACTCCATTGTTATTAAGTCTTCACAACTAAGTGGTGGATGGTGAGCAGTGTCTGAGTTATGTGCCAAAACCAAGTCCTCATCATTCCACCAAGTACATTACTTCCTTGGCATGAATCAAAGAGATGAGAGTGGTGGGCAGCAAGAAATAGTAGGCAGTAGGGGTTTCATGTTGGAAGCATGGTTGGATCGACCCCTTTTCACCGGCGCACTGACACAACATGTTGAACTTCCAACTACATGCAGCAATAAAGTCACGTGGCCTCCTTGTCACCCCGACAACTTATTATAAAGGGGCCTACCTCCACATCCAAATCATTTCCTGTAGTATTCAATGATGAACAAAGGCAAGGGGAAGTGAGTGGTGGGTGGTGTCAAGGCTCCACGTAGCCCTGCCATATTAACACAGGGTGCAGGGTCCACTATGGATCCCTCAACTATACTTTGTAGTGGATTTATGTTATATATCTGGATTGGAGCAATCTAAGTTCTCATAACATTGTCCATGGTTACATGCCCCTAACCTCCGACCCTCGAATTTACTTGGTTGCATAAGGGAAATCCAACCTAATAGATATCCAGGGCTCCACAGGGGTGTGAATTTCTTGTCACCACCGTATTTGAATACAGTCTTGACTTCATGAAAAAATCTAGCCCTCGCACCAATGAACTACCACTGTGAAGCCCACCCCAAATCTCAAGTTATAAATTGTGCTTACCCTAAATCTTGTCCGAACTAAATCTAGAGTATTTCTAATGAATTCATGCCTTGTCCCTCTGAATGACCATATCACCAAATGCATCTAAGAATGAGATGGGAAATATTCCCCCTCAAGTATCTAGATACAAATAACTCATGGTAGATGAAATGTCTAGCACGGATACAAAGTAAAATAGGGGGGTCATCTGGTCCTTGATGAATTCTAGATTATTGTTAATGCTTGCAGAGAAGGAAACTCCAGAGAATTTTACCATGGTTTCCTAAAGAAATAAATAACTAGCTTCAAAGGCCAAACTATACTAGTTAAAGCATTCTCGCTTGAATTTATATTATAGATTGGACAATTTCTTTAGTGAAATGGGAATTCTAAATTCTTATCTAGAAGACATGCCAATTGCATGCTTACACAAGAGGGCTATCGGCCTTGCCTGCAGCGTGAATATTAAAATGCTAAATTCTATATAGTTATATATAAGCTCATAGAGTTTATTATATCACTCATAGTCTAGCTGACCATCAGTTCTATGCATGTATTCAATTAACCTCCAACACAAGAATAAATCTCAAAACATGTAAGACAACTAACAATCTTGAGTATGACAATAAGTTGCCCAAATCATAAAATAATTGAGAGCTCATAGATTCACAACTTCACTAATGAATTCAAACAATTTGTCACAATAATGCAAGTTACCATGTAATTCATGAAGATGGAAATCAATACACCATTCAAACATTCATTACCATCCTAGAAAAGTAAGATAGCTAGTAAACCATGAATACACAGTGAGTTAGACATTCATTCATGAATCATATAGAATATATATCGACCATTAACATAACATTAGAGAAATTTTGACGTTTAACATGGGCTTCCTAAGGAATATTATAAAATAATAGTGGAAATAATAAAATACGATTAGATTACCTCATCATGATTTGGAGGGGGGGAAAACTACTTTTTCAACTTGTATTTTCAATTTATCTCCCTATTATTTTACTCAAATTTTGAGTGGGATAACTCGTTGGGTGCGGAATTTAATTTTTCATTCAAGTAGTACCCATGTTGCATAATTTTGATGGACCCTATTACACAAAAACAAAAATGTGAAATACATGAAAAAATGTGATTGCAATCACGCTTTTCATGTATTTCACATTTTTGTGTAGTAAGGTCCATCAAAAGTAGGCAACATGGGTACTCCTTGGATGCAAAAATAAATTGTTTCCAACAAGTTATCCTCGAAATTTGATTTAAATCGTAGCGAGATGAGTCGAAAAAGTATTTTTTTATCTTTTTATATTTTTACCTTTTTACTCCAAAAATGGTGAATCATCCCCCATGGATGACATCATCATATTGAATCCTATTGGTTCTTATAAAGTTTATTTTTTATGTACATTTTTGTTTTGAGGCCCATTTTTTACCTCAAAAATTCTCTAATGCAAGCATAGTCAACCTTCATAGTTCACATATGTATAAATAATTATACTTATCTGAGTGAGTTAGAGTTGCTAGCAATTGAAGGGGGGACTTCCACTCTCCACCCAACCATAGGCCAGCTACATTAAATCTCTCTTGCCTCTAACCACCCCCAAGTTGGATCCAAAGTCTTAGGGGATTCTTGCACAAGGCCAATTTGCACCAACAACTTGGTCAAAGACTCAGGAGATGGAGTCCATTGCCTAGGTGGTTCATCAACTACTATTTTCGCAGTAAGAATTAAAGTGTCTCACTTATTCTCTGAGTTTCACATCACAAGGATTCACCCAAATTCTAAACGAATATTTTTCTCAGTTCCAAAGGATTGATTCCATTGTGAAGGTGGTTCATTAGCTAATTAGCAAGCACTTATTAGGCACTAATTTTTTCATCAGTTTAACTGCAAGCACCTAAAGATTTTATCTAGGGATTGATTCCATGGTGAGGGCGATTCTTCATCCAGTTAGCAAGCACTTAGCAGGCACTAAATTTTCATCAATCTATCTATAATCACCTAATTATTTTATCCATGAATTGATTCCACGATGAGGGTGTTTATTACCTAGTTGGAAAGCATTAAGTAGTTCATCAATCTAACTGAAAGAACCTAGTGGGTTTTTTCAAGGATTGATTCCAAGATGAGGGTGGTTCAGCATCAAATTAGTAAGCACTTAGCAGGAACTAAGTGGTTCATCAGTTTAATTATAAGAACCTAGTGGTTTTATCTTGGAATTGATTACGCAATGAGCGTGTTTCATTATCCAGATAACAAGCACTTAGTAGGCACTAAGTGGTTCATCATTCTAACTGAAAGCACCTAGTGGTTTTATCTAAGGATAGATTCCACGATGAGGATGATTCATCATCTGGTTAACAAGAACTTAGTAGGCACTACATGGTTCATCAGTCTAAGTGAAAGCACCCACTACTGCTAGGTCATCCAGGTTACACTTCACAAGTCCACACTATATTGAACCTACCTTGAAGTCTCCATTTCTCCAAGACGTATGAATTTCCTCATACCAAAACTCAGAAGGAGAATAAAAACACTTCCCATGCATGACTAACAATTAGTCCCAAAACAAATATTTGAAAGAGGGAGAGAGTATGATCCAGAACAAGTGAGGTTGAGAGGCCGAATCTGAATGATTATATCCATTCATCCACAAGACTCCCTTTGTTGTGTCTATAAATAGGTAATTTGCGTCCCTTTGTGCAACTGAAGAGCCTGACTTGGATCTTCAAGATGTTTTCCTCGAGGCACTATTTGGCTCATACTCATCTTTCTTGAAGGGTCGTCCTTTTCCATTATCTCGTCAATCTGTAAGAGGGGAAAATAATGGGCACTGCCCTATGCTTAAGTTACTCTACTCAAATCTCTTAATGACTAGAAACAACCCACTTCTTCTCCAATCGTATCACACTAAAACTTTTTCAGGTAATCTCTTCTCGAGTTTGCAAGTAATTGAGGCAGTAATTTTGGTAGGTTATGGGTTATGGCTTTCCAAAAAAAGTGATGAAGGAAGCTTCCCTCACACCAAGAATCCGTAAGGTTGTCCCTTCCTTAGTTGTGTTAATTAATTAAATTTAAATTAATAATTGTCATATGTGTTAGTGTCGGTATCTTCATCCCTCCATCAATGATAAAAATTCTCTTGTTGCATTGCATTTTAGGTGTCTCATCTCATTAACTGCATTCCATTAGGTCATGGATCATCTGATGGTTGTGGCATATTATCAATTTTCCCTCATGGTCTTTACCTGCTGGCCTATTTTCACAAATTCAGGTCATTTACATTCATTTTCTGTCTTTACATTTGTAAAAGCCATTTTTAGGGTTTTTAGGTCTCATTAGGTCTAGGGTTTTGTCACCATGGTCTTCAAAAGTTCAATAAGCGGTTAGCAGGCACATGAGGATGTTTAATAAGTACATAAAATCACAAATTCTACTGATTATTTTCTCCATAAAGGGTTTTTACCTCAAAACTCTGTTTTGAGGTGAAAACAGGGTTTTTCCATTCCATGTAAAAATTTCATGTAATTTTAATGTTTTCATATGTAATAAAGCATCATCTGCAGCCCTGGGTCACCTTGCCAAACTCCAGAACTCCAGCTATTGCAAAGAGACAAGAAAACCCAAGCATTAGTCCATCAAATGACAAAAAGAGAGCCAAATTGCAAAACAGAGTTTTTAAAGAACAAAGTGAAAAGGAAACTTTAGAAAAATGGGTTTTTCAAAAGAAAAATTAAAAGTCAAAAGTATATAAAGTATTTTTCATGTTAAAGACTTCATTTGTGCCTAAAGAGAGAGTGAACAAGAGAAAATTGTGTTTTTGAGGCAAAGGGAGAAAAACTGAAGCAAAAGTTTCAAATCTTCCTGGCGCGGCACACAGAGCGCAGGAAATACACAGAGAGTTCAACAGGTGCGGCGCACCAGTCTGTCTAGCCCTAATCTCACTCAATCGACCTCCTCAAAGCTCAAAAACTTTGTAATCTTCATTCTTCCAAGTAAGTAAGCATTCCTAAGTACCATTGCAAGAGATTTGATCATCTTAGATGGTGTTTTGATAGGTGCAAAATCAAACCCTAGTTTGCTGCTCAATTGCACTACAAAAACTATCTAGGGTTTGTAATTTTGTCATTATTGTTGTTTTACCCCCTATATTATTTTCACATTCCCCTCCACTACATTTCCAAAATTTCATTTCCCTTTCCCTCTCTCATTTGCACTCATCCTACCCCCCTATCCCCAAAACCCTAAAACCCTATCAAATTCCCATTATTTCCAAACCCTATTTGGCATTCCCAAAACCCTGTCACTCCCAAAAAACCCTACAACCAGCATCACAACCCCTCATTCACAATCCCACTCATCAATCCCTTTCATTAAACAGTAAACAACTATTCTTCATTTAAAATCTCTTGATACTCATTATTGAAAACCAAACAGTGGAAAATATGGAAACAAATTCAGCTTATGAAATGGATGAGGAAATTGTGAGTGATTCCTCCCAAGAGATTCATGCACCATGAAAACCACATAAGGGAGGAAAACACATCCGGGAGGAGCCCACTACACTCACAGAGCTATTGGCTTGTCCTCTTGCAGTAGCATTTTTCAAACATCAGTCTTGCTACCAGTTTTGTGAGATGGTGGAAAGGGTGAAATACCACCATGAGCTTGCTAGACTATTTGTCCTTCATCTTCACAATGGCCAGGTCAACTTAGCCGGTGTTACCTTCACTTTGACACCTGAAATTATAGTTGAAGCTTCCTTGGCCCAACATAGTACTTAATTTAGGTCACTCATTCCAAATTTCAAGAAATTTGGCACACTTTTTGACATTTTTGAAATTTTGAAGGAAAAAACAGGTTTTTCTACCTGGTGCGTAGCACCACCCGGCGCTCGCTTTTGCTAGGGACCTCCTCTGGAGGAAAACTCTACATTTTTGGATTCCTTGTGAAAAATTATGAATACCCAAAAATTACTAGAAAGTTTTGTCAAGTTTTGGGCCTCCAAAAGGGTCAAAAACACCTCAAAAATGCCCTCTCTGCCCCTTTTGGCCACACAGGAAGTAGTGTTGGGATAACTAATTTTTGGAGGGGAAAATGGACACAAAATTTAGAAATTATACCTATTCTGGAACTTAGATAGATAGACCTTTCCAACAAGCCCACTTGAAGAAAATTTGGTGCATAGGAAAGCCTCCAAAATTAGCTGCAAAAAAGCGCTACGCACAGGGAAAGTGGCGTGGCGCACAGGATGGAAAATTGCTATTTTTGCCCAAAGACTTTGTTTTCACCTAGTTTTTTTCTCAGTTTGACCTTTTTCTCTCTCATGGTCAAACTGATGATGCAAATTGATGTAAATTGATGGACTTTGATGTAAAAATGATAAAATTTCACTCATGGAGGTAGATACATCATTATAGGTGGTTTTGAACTGAATGAATCAGTTTCCTAGGTTTTAGAGGCAAGTTGTTCCACTGCCTACTTTTTAGTTATTAGTTTAAATCTTGTTGAAACAGCTACTAAACTCATGAATTCGACCCCTAAAGGCTAGCATGAGTTGTTTGTTGCCTATATCTAGTATTTTTCCAGTCATTTGTAAAGGTTGGACTCTTTTGAATGCTTTGAGCATTATTGTACATTCATCTCTACAGTTTGGCAAAGGAATAGACCAGGGTTTGCAACATTTTGTGGGATTATTGTGGAAAGTTGATTTGGTATTGTTTTTCCTTCTGTGATTCAAGTTTACATGTGTTTATGTACGCCATTATCTATCTCTTTTCAGTTGAATTAAATGAATCAAGGATAAAGGTAGAAATCATTGATGTTGCAATGCTCTAGCTAGGGTTTGTTTAGTTTTTCATGTTTTCAACTGTTTGAAGAGGATTCCTGAGACTCTCATGCCCTCTCCAACTCCTCACTAGTCTTAAGACTCTCCATTTCACTTAATCCAAATTACTAAACCATTTTCCTACCTCGCCCCACAGAAACCTCTGCAAGACTGAGTTCATTCCCCAGACCCAAACTGCCTTTCACATTTGATCCAGCAATCAACCATAAAACTCAATCAAACTCCTCTGAGCATATACCTAGCCTAAAATTAGTATTCATACCAGTCATCTCAAGCCTTACTTGCCATATTTTCCTGAGATTGATAAGGAGAGAGCCCTCTCCCGACCTGGTGGGGCTAACTACCAGGTTAAGCGTGGTTTGATGTTACCCTAAACCTGCCTTTCTCAGCCTGAGGTAGATTTAGGCAATAACAATATGTTTAATTAAGTTTCAACCAATCACGGGGTTTGCCACATTGGTGTTACAATCACAACTATTATTACAAGGAATAGGGGTAGAACAAGGGTATTTTACAAGTCTCGTGTGTGTAGGCTTAAGAAATCCTTCTAGGAACTCAAGTGGGCACCTAGAGCATGGTATTCCGGGATCGAACAATATTTGCTAAGCATGGGTTTCACAAAGGTGGAGAAAATTTTAACTTATACTACATATTTGTTGGGATTGATCTACTTAATTTGGTGTTGCATGTGGATACTTTGTTTCTCATAGGTGCGGAGAAGCTCATTGCAGGGTGAAAATCACATTTGGCAACAGAGTTCAAGACAAAGGACATTTATTTGATGCACTTCTTCTTGGGGTTATAGGTTTGGTAGAGGCCAGGAGATATTTTCCTTGGACAAGGGAAGTACACAATAGAGACCTTGAAGATATTTGAGATGAAGGATTATAGGCCTATGGCCACACCTATGATTATCAATCTAGAGAATGTGAATGCTTCAAATTTAGAGCTGGTGGGTCCCGCATTGTATTGGCAGTCGATAGGTTCCTTGATCTATTTGGTCAACACTAAGTGAGATCTATGTTTTGCAATGAAAAACTTGAGTCAATTCATAATGGATCCAAGGCAAGGGCATTGAGTAGCAATGAAGCATGTGCTCAAATATGTGAGGGGAAAAATCGAGCATGTTCTAAGATATCTTGTATATGGTGAAGTGAAGTTGTAGGGGTATACATATTCAAATTTGGTAGATTTTTTAATAGACATGAAGAGCACCTCAAGGTGTTGCTTTAGTTTGGGATCAACGATGATATCATGGTTCAACAAGAAGCAAACTTTCGTGGCACTTAGTTCAGTAGGGTTAAAGTATATGGAAACCAGTGTAGTGAGTTGTGAGGCCATTTTGTTTTGCAAGCTTCTTTGATCAAGAGTCGGATCCTACAATGATATACTGTGATAATCATAGTTGTATCAAGCTCTCTAAGAATCCATTGTTCCATGACAGGTCCAAATACATAGAGATCACATATCACTTCATTCAAGAAAGATTTAGAAGCAAGCAATGAAGCTCCAATATATCTCCAAAGATCAATATGCTGCAAAAATTCTAACCAATCCCTTAGCCAAAGGGAATTTGTGTTCTTTAGAGACTAATTTCAATTAGTGTAGAATACTTCCATTGCTAACAATGAGTGTTGATGTTTGTAGCTCAAATAGGTACTTTTGCACAGATTTTGTGTTAGATGTGAAGGAAGTCATCTAAAGGTCCTTTTTATCTTTGTAATTCACTTCAAATAAAGTTAGTTATTAAAGTGAAGATCCTTGTAATTTTCTGGAGTTGAGTAAAGTGTAATTTAATTACACTAGTGATATAGATGTAATCTCCATCATTGATTGGGATTTCATCTCAACGGTTAATCTCAATGAGATATTAAATTTGTTGAGACTTAGTCATCAACTAAAAATTGTAAAGGGTGAGGTAGAACAGAGAGAAACACAAAATTCATTGTAAGATACCCAATTGCACAAAGAGATAATGAGTTCACTAAGTCTACAAGGCTAGTAGCAAGAGAATTGACCTCAACCAATCAATGGAAGTCGTACGCACTGGCAGGACAAGGCCATACAATTGGATGTAGCAGTACAATAAAGGGTTTGATTCAATCAACGATTTGGCTAGTAGATCATCCATACAATTTTTTGGAGGTAGTACAGATCAAGCTTTATAGCATCCAGGTTTTGCAGTGGGTTAATCTTTCTTAGTGGGTGAATTTTTCCCACCATATGGAAGCTTGTAAGTTTGGAATTATGTTAATGAAAAATTGTTTTTGAAAAGTATAACATATGCTATGTATATTATATTATGATTCTAAATTTTATATTTTAAATTTAACAAAAATCATTAAAATATATTAACTTTTTTTTGTAAGTTGAAACAATATTTACATATGACTACATTGTTCACCTAGGGAGGACTTGAACTCAGAACCTCGGGGGACCAAATTCCTCTCTCACGCGGTCATCGCTAGTCAAGGTGCCTCGCCTAATATACTAACATTAGAAAGAAAAAAAATTAACATCTTTATCTCAACCTTATTTAAAATTTTAACATTTAATAATTAAACTCATTTCATAACAAGTGTAATATACAACATTGCTTCTTAGTACGTGTCTCTTATGCAAAAAGTAATTGATAGCTAAATTAAAGTAAAAACAATAAGATGAAAAGGTTTTCTTTATTAAAATCATTATTTAAATATGATAATTCCAATAATTGAAATTATGTGAGAGAACTAAAGTTGGATTTGAAACATGATAAGTTTTAAGCTCTCCATTTTTTGATGGAGTAATATAGTGATTAATTTATATCTTTTTATCTTTTCAACTTTTGTTTTTTTTTTGCTAGATAAAGACTAAATCTATTAATAAAGAAAAAGAAAATATAGTACAATCAAGCCTGGAAACAGGCAGATCCAAGAGAAACAAGAAAAAAGGCAGCCGGTAAGGACATGCTATCCACCTCGGCCCCTAGAAACGAAGAACAAAAACAAAGGCAGCCGGAAAGGATATGCAATCCACCTCGGCTCCTAAAAACGAAGAGAAGAGAGCAGTACACAACTGGAACTGGAGAACTAAACAAAGCAAATGATACTACCCGACATGGGAGGGATCGACTATGCATAGTTTTTTCTCTTTCTTTTTGCCAACTTTGACCCATTCATGCTGGCGCTGCTGAACTGGCATGATTTGCAAGCTGATCTGGGTTGATTGAGAGAATTCCTTATCTGAGTCTGAAGTGGTGGATCCATGATTTCTTTTCTGGGAGCTTGGGGGGACAGAAAGATCCTCAGGGTCAGCCGAGGACGTCTCCTGCGTTGTCTTGGTCTCCATATCTTCCTCATTCATCTCCTCTTCATCCGATCTGGAATCAAAATCGTCCATGGGGGGAGGGTCATGAGGTTTCCAGCTTTTTGATTTCTGCTTAGGATTGGATTTCTGATTTGGGGCCGGCTTCGAGGGACAAGAGCTCTGAAGATGCCCTGTGAGATGGCAGTTGCGGCATCGGAAAGCTGTATTCTCATAATCCAAGATCTGAGTCCAATGAAAGTCACCAATTTTGAGATTGATCTTGTCCGGAAGACCTTTGCTGATATCTATTTCTACACATATTCTGGCATAGGTGTATAGGCCTTTTTGCCCTCTAGAGATGTCTGTGTCAAGGAAGCGACCTAGAGTGTTGCCGATTCCTTGGAATACTGCAAAATGCCAAAGATGAGCTGGGAGATTAGGAAGTCTGACCCAGATTGGAAGCTTGGTGATGATTGCCGAAGATGGGTCGAAGTCCGGGAACCAAGGGGTAAGGAATAAACCTGCTGAGCCCCAAAACCAAGGCCCTTTTTTTAGAACCGTTTGGTAGTCCTCCTCAAAAGGAAACACTGTTATGAAAAAACCTTTTGAGCAAAATAGAACCTTGCAATTGTTGGTCCAGTTAGAGTGGATCCACTGGTAGAGATCTGCTGTTCGTGGCCACAACCCATTGAATCTGCATATAATGCCACACTCTGCCAAATGTTGGGTTTGCTCATCCAATGATGGGTGCATTATTTCAATGGAGGGTGTCTCCTCAAGTTTGTCCACCAAAAAAGGTTTGGGGGCCTGAACTGGTGGGACTGTCTTTTCCTGCTTCGGTGGATGGACAGCATCCTTGTATGAGAATGCTTTGGCCGAGGAAGACTGTCCTGCCGCTCCCCCTCTTAATCGAAGGGTAAGGGTAATGGAGGCATTTCTGTTAATGCTGTAGTAAGAAAGGGGATAAAGATCCTCTAGCTGTTTACCTTCATGGAGAAGTCGTTGAGCTTCCGATGGAATTCCCAGTTTTAGTTCCAGCGCATGCGTGAGGTCCCTCACATGATCCTGAGAGCCTACCCAATGCAGCAAAGTTTTGCCTGAGAGGAGCTTGATCTGGATCTGAAAAGAGTCAGAGCCAAGATAGGCATTCCCGGTCGTTTCAGCTCGCTCAGGCATTTCGTCAAACAGTTCAGGCTCGAAGTCCAAATGTCTGAGATTCGCAGAACCCATCCATTTGATTTCCGCCCGGGCAAATTCGGTTTCGATAAAGCTGTCTCCCATGGCTTCGCCCTGCAGACCCTCCTTGGCCGCTTTGGCCTGTTCAAAGTGCCATAAATTCTGCGACGGTGGAACTTCCTCCTCCGCACCTTCCTTCGCCTGGAAGGCATTTCCCGGCATCGGCCCCCCACGAGGGCTGCGGAAGAAATGAGCTCCGCCGACGGGAGTGGTCACATTCGACTGCCACAAACCGGAAGTAAACTTGGAATACCCTTTTTCTCTGCTATTTAAACTGATGAGATGCCCGAACCCATTCGAGTGGAGCATGCCGTGCAGCAAAAGAGTCCGCATATCCAGAACGCTCAGTTTAAATTCTCCCTGAGCAGCAGCAGCAGATATGATAAAGAGGTAGCGAGACTTGGAAACCAAATGATGGCTCCAACCTAACCCTCGGCACTGATCGCAGTGAGGATTGAAATGGGACGCATTCTCCACTTTCTTTTCGACGACAAACATGGAAACACAATGACCACGAGACTGGTCGTACTCCATTGCAATCGACCAGACAGCCCAGGAGACTTCATCTGGTTGAGGTATTTTGTCAAACGCATGGCGTGCATTCTCAGAACGCCCATTTTTCGCAAAGATATCCGCGAAGGCAAACCGCAGGATGAAGTTTTGATCAGAACCACTGAAGACTGTTTGTCCAGGGATCTTCTCCACGGTGGCTTGATCCGAGCACGCTGGTAGAATGCTGCCAAAGGTGAAATCGATGGGCTGAAAACCGAAACAGTTCATTTGGCAAAGAAGTTCTATGGCCCTGAAACCCTCAGGCGAAGAAGTCTGAAAAGGAGACCGCCATACTGCGTCTGCAGGTAGCTCCCAGATCCGTTGAGGCAAATCCCGGGTGCCGCCAGTCGGAGAGGAAGCCGAAAACTTGCTTGAACCCTTGGCCATATCTCGTCCTCCGCTAGAAGATATCTTTTCAACTTTTGTTATTTGAATTATTGATTTTAATTTTATTGTATTTAAGGTAGAGTGAAACAATTTTATTTATGATTTCAAAACTTTAATAAACTTCATAGAATCTGTTTAAAATTTTCAAAACTAATTCAAAGTCAAAACTTTTTTACCAAAATGAAAAACAATGAAGTGAATGTGATCATATAAATTAGTTATATTAAGTGTGTGATTTAAGCACCACAACTTTGGTGAAGGGGGAATCAAATAGCTAATAATTTATTGGTACATGATAGCATAGTTTTATGAAAAAATTATCGGCAACAATTAAATAATTAAACTATCAAAAAAATATTATGATTAATAAAATATATTAATGAAAAAGGGTGAAAAATCATTGTTATTAGAGAAAAAAAAAAAAAACAAACAAACAAAACAAAAAACATGGTTATTAGAAATAGTACAACAATTAATACAAAGCAAACAAGGAATGATTATATGTTAATAAATATTTATTGTTAAAAATAAGTATGATAATGAATGGAAAGAAAATATTAATTTTGAAAAAAATATTTTACATAATTAATTGTATTGGATAGTCTTTTATTGAGAAAATAGAGGAAAAGTCTTAAACATTTCCAATTTATGAGGACATGTGGGGATGAAAAGTTTTCTTTTAAACAATTTTTAATGTTGATAAATTGATTTTAAACCGCATAAAATTAACATTTACCGATCAAAAATTAATTTTCAATTTCTAAAAAATAAATTTATTATTTAATTTTATAAAAAGCTTTAATAAATTTTGGACACAGTTTTTGAAAATTTGTGAATTAATTAATAGTCAAAAAAAATTTAACTCAAATTGATTACAATATACTCTGCTTTCTGCTTTCTATGTCTATAACAAAATATATACCTAGTACTTGCATTGTGTCCCAGGTGGTTGGGGCGGTGCAGTATTGCCCTCCCCACTGGGGTTTGGATCGCACCTACATGCTGGGATGCTATACGCATCATATGTTGACTATTAAGAGATTGTTGTCAATGTGGCACAACGATATCGATTGTACAAAAATTGTAAATAATGTAATATATATCTCTTCTTCAATAGGGCCCACCCCTCCTGAAAATATATATATATATATATATAGCCTTCGACTAATGTGTTAAATTTCAAAAAATCAAAATAGAAATGGTACATATAATTGATATGAATCCCACTAATGATGTTCATGAATAACGTTTTCAAATCTAAACAAGGATGGCTGCGGGGAAGCTAGTCCCTGCCCCAGGCCGAATGGTAAATTACACAGCCAGGCAAGCCACGTGCTATTCAGGCAGGGCGCAACTATGACTTACCACCTGCTATTCACGCACGGCGCAACGATTCACTACTCAGCAGGGGAGCCCGTGTCGCTTCCGCAAGAAGTATTGCAGGTCATGGATCTGGTGCTTCGTCTCCAGTCGAGGGTCAAATCTGGCGTAGTTACTTGTATGGGAATCTATGTGGCCAGAACTCTTGCTCTCATTCTTCCTTCCTTTCTCTGTTCTGGGCTCTTTTGAGAAACACAACCACAACCAGCAGGGAAAAGAGAATCAGAACGATCAGTTTATCAAGCAGGGACTAACACGGTGCATAGTAGTTTATGGGTTTCTTACAAACATCGTGATTTACTTGGTCAGTCGTTTATCAGTGGGAGGAAAGCCCACTATGTACACGCTGTTAAATATCGGTTGGGTTTGCCTTCCCCGTGGCTCTTCACGTGCCTTCAGTGTGAAGCTAAGTTCTACCAATAGTCAAACATTGCTTTAAGATGCTCATTTATACAAAAACGTTTATAAATATTACATTAATACTTGACACTGGCCTGTTCCTATTGGCACACCAGACGGTCGTTTCGTTGTAGTGAAGATAAACAATCGCCAGTAGAAAAGAGTTGGCATTCAGTGAACGGAATTTAAGGCCGAATTCGCCTCCCTCGCTTTCGAGGATTGATTGAGATGAATTAGTGGCTGCAACCGCTATGGGATTTGTAGAAAAGAGGAGGCTAATCTCATGGTTTGCAGCAGAGAGGGTATAGAGTAAAGTAGAGCAGAGGAGAAAGAGCGGGGCGTTGCTCCGAAAATTTGCCATGAATGAATGACTTGTTAAGAACAATAAATGCATTACAAGCTCCCTACATATATAAATACAATAATTGTGATGCAATAGATAAGAATACAATGAATGTGATGCCATATTACCAGTAGGAGAATAATGGTGGCCCAAATAATTATGCAGTTGTCACCAAATAATTATGCAGTTGTCTATAATTATCACCGTCTTTGACTCATTTGTCTGTAGCGGAGACTGGAGCGAGTCTTGACTTATCTGTCGGTGTGCAAGTTGACAGTAGGCACAGACCATGCTGAACTGAACGCTGGTTGGTCGATGCATAATTGAGTGGTGAGGAATTATATAGGTAGCTAGAAAATCCAAAGCTTTAGTGCAAGTGGATTCCGCCGCCACACGGACAACAATTTGAAAGACTTTTACGCCCACTTGTATTCGAATGATTCTAAATTTCTATAATTGATGACGGGTCTTCCTTGACTTGTCATGCATAATTGAGATATTTGGTGTGTCGGTTATATAGAAAATGATTATTTGGTACGAAACAATGTGTATAAATTTTAATTTAAACGTGAAAATGATTATTTGGTAGAAAAGAAGTGTATAAATTTTAATTTAAACCTAAGATTCAGCTTTTGATTTGATTTGGTGCCTGCTTCCATGGAATTCACACTATTCAGTTCTTTGAATTAATTTAGTTAATGAATTTAAATGGTAGAATAAAATTTATTTAAGTTAAAAATGAAATGGGTAATAACCGTGAGTCCTTTAAACTAATAAAATATATATATAAAAAAGGGGTAAAGCCTGCCATGCTGTTGCGCTGTCCATGTTAGAAGTCGCGGATCTGAACTGTTAAAATCTGAAGTATTTCAACCATGACGCATGTGCAAAACGTGGCGCAGGATAAGTCATCGTCTTCTTCGCCGGCCTTCTCTAAAAGCAACAGCACAGAAAGAGACTCTTATGAAACGCCCTGTAATTCATACAGATGACCATACTGCCAGAAATAAATCGCATGAACGAGGAGGAGAATCAGAAAGGCAAAGCGGCTTCTGTCTGTGCACAGATTGTCTTCCGAGCGCTATAGCCCGCGGAAGGTTCGCTGGCGATCTACTTCTCTGCGTAATTTTCTTTCTGAGGACTCTGTCTTTCTTTTTCTTTTAAAGATCGAATTCATAGGCATACAGTTCTAGAGATTGCAAACTTTTTAAGCGTGCCTGGCTCTTTTGACAACCAGGTAATTCATTTCGCCTTGTCGCATTTGATGGCTTTGGATACAATGGGAATGGTAATGTTTCTGGGCAGAACGGCTTCGTGCTTGAGGTCACAGTCTAGCAGTCTAGCTCGCAGGACATTTTTTGCAAAACTAGCATTGAAAGAACCTGCAAATGTATGAAAACTCTGGTTCTATTATACTGCATCTTTACATCTTCGGCCGGAAACTCTCGTCGTCCAATTACAGTAAAATCATCTCCATCATCAAATATACCGCTATTTTCGTACATAAACCCTAAGCCAAGTAAGGGTTTCGCAGGTCTGATCCATGTTTAATGGCGGTTGCAGGATGAGGAAATCCGGGAGAAAAAGAGCACCTGCTACGAAGATATTGAGAAGTAAGTATTGATTTATTTATGTATATGTATTTTTAAAAAAATTTAGTCGCTTTGATAAACACGGCCGAAATGAGGCTTGCGCCACATATTATAGAATTTCACTTTTAAGTGCCAGGCCTGAGGTTTTTATTCAACCAAAATTGTCCGGAACCTGCACTTGGCCCTTTTTATCTGAAACATTTCATTTTAAAGCAGCAGACTACAGCTTCCGCCATTCTTGAGCATGCCCTGTTTTTACAGGGATAATAATGAGAATTTCATGCTTGTTGCTAATGGTATTAAAGACGATTTAATAAAGAAGTCGACTAAACCTGCAATAAAACGCAGCTGTGTGTCAGTCTCTCGAACTGGGGCAACAATTTTGGAAATCAGAGAGATGTAGATTGGTTCTATGACTGACATTTTATAAAATGTACTATGTATTTAGGGTAAGGGCATCACCTTTTCGAATCTCAGCCAATCGGTCGTGCACCCGCTTGTGTAAGCAGGAAGCATTCCTGAACTCCAGTTACCCAGTAGCTGCAAGTACATCGTCTGCAACAGAGATCTTTTCTTACATAAACTCAACCAGGTGCATTTAAGCCTATTCTCTGTCACATGTTTATATTGATGAATTATTCATTTGGATATTCAATTACAATGTGGCTGTTTGTGATCTTCTAAGCCTTGTCATTATAGAAATCTTGTTGCAACAATTACTGCAACAGTGGTTGTCACAAATCACAAGCCCATATATATAAATAATTCTTTTATTCTAATCAAATAAAACAGTCTGTGTATGAATTTTTCTGCCTAATTACGCTTGCTGTTCATCCTATAACAGCAGTCCAGACGTAGAATATAACAGCAGTCCAGACGTAGAAGAGGAAATTATAGCTCGGGGTACTTACATATTAACAGTCATAAGCTGCTCGACGTCGACCTTGGCTCCTCGGTTCAGGCAGAGGACCTTGACAGGGATTGACAGGGAATCAGTTCTGGCTCAGTTTGGCCTGGCATATAAATACTAAGTTCAACTGCAGAACATGAAGACACGGAAGCACGGAAGCAAGCACGGAAGCAGACACCGAAGCATACATGCAGTAACCGATGGCAGACACCGAAGCATACATGCAGTAACTGATGGCAGCAAGTGGTGACTTCAATTACTTATAAACTAGTCTAGTACTAGTTCAGTGATATACGTTAACATTTAATGTTAACAAACTAATGCTATCCCAAAGATAGCATTAATTCACTGGCATTAATTCGCTGACGGGAACCTGTCCTAATTAACCAAACCATTTTGCTAACTTTGCCTAAGTTTTGAGACCTCATACCTCGTACTGAGGCCAAATAAGACCATCGCTTCAGCCATTGGTTAAATGCAGCGGCAAAGTGGGCCATATCCATATGTTATCAGGAAAACTTTGGTTTAATTTCTGTTTAACCGAAATAAATTATCGGTTCCCGTGTCAAACTAATGTAATCCCAGTGAATCGATTACTATAGTCCCTGCCAGGCCCGGAGGGCAAGGACTAAAAAGGTCATAGAGGTGTCATAGGAGTTTGGCCAACATCATATTTAAACAAATTTCATAATGTTAAGTTTTATGTTTTAGGTTGTAAATTACAGCAATTTTATCAATAATCATGGCATATTAATATTACATCTCGTGTGAAAAAGTGGTTTATACGAGTAATGAAGGATAGACTTAAAGTACATTGTGGTTTGAGATTAATCACATGACCCTACAGCGTGTGAATGCATTTCCATGATGCAAATCATGTTGAGTTATGGGATTCATAAAGTGCATGTTTTGAAGGTGTTAAATTTTTCTCAATTTGTTGGTGTGGAAAATTACAAAAAATGAGGTAGTACTTAGATTTTTTCGGTGGAGTAAAATAGAATAGAAAAAAATAGGTTTTAAAGGTATTTTTTTATTTAAAATAGATGGATATTTTTTTATTTATATTATTGATATTATGATTATATTATTGTAATAATTTTGTAATATTATTATTTTTTGGTGTTGGTTTTATTTAAAAAAAAAAAATATTAGTAGTAATTATTTTATTCTAAATTTCACGATCTTTAATTGAAATAATGAATTTTGATAGCGATTAATCTTATTTTATGATTATGTTATTATTGTAATTTTCAATATTATTTTTTCTTTAGTGTTGGTCTTATTCAAAAAGCTTTCCTCATAAGTAACAATTGTTGCATTCCAAACTCCATCATTTCCAAGTGAATCTATGGATTTTGATAGCTAATTCTTCCCTATTTTCTCATGTTATTGGCAGGCCTACTTTTATTTCAAGGATTTATTGTGGTTTAGTTTTCAAGTTATTTTCCTAATCAAGTGATGGGTTTAGTGGTTGTTATGTAAATACATTACTCCTTGGCATTGCTTCGATGTTCCCTAATACTTTAGTGCATCTTTAAAGCACCCTTTGGGCACATTAGTTTCAAGCATCACAACCTTTAGAGTTTAACTACCTCTTGTATACTCAATGGACTTACTCCTCATTACACTCATTACCTCCTTCATTTTCTTAAATGGAAAATCAACTTGATATCATTAACAAACCCTTTCCTCCTTTCATTACTACTATATGGAAAATATATACCTCTACCGATCTTTATCTTTTTAGCATCTTACATTCTTTGGTGGTAAATCCTTTACTGAAAAATAAAGAACATTAATCACTTCAATAACTCTTATATCGAAGTCGATCATTACAACAATGCACAAGGAGATTGTGAATCAACCATCTAATATCCCTTATTAAGAGAAGAGAAGAAGTCTCCACTACGAAGGGATCCTCCCATTCTAAACCCATTATGCCCAATGACAAACATCGCTCATCAATCCATGTTGAACACATATCCACTTCCTCACTAAGGAAGAAATGTATGGAATGCACTAAGGTGTTGTATGGAAATTATGTTGAACAACATCATAAAGACAACCATGTTTCAATTTATTATTAACATAAAATAAGGCATAAGTCATAGTTTGTTATCATTCCATTGAAAATTTTGATTATATCCTCAATCTCCTTGAGGAAAAACCTCATATTATAGCTAGTTGATGAATTGTTATATTCTCATTAGAATTGCACAGATGAAAAGAAAGGGGCATGGATAATGAAATGGAATAGGGGTAGTGTTTTAATTTTACCTTATTGATATTAATTCTTTTTATGGGAGGAATCCATGTTTCAATTTATTAATGGCATAGAATAAGGCATGAACCATAGTTTGCTATGATTCCATTGAAATTTTTTATTATATTGTCAATCTCCATGAGGAAAAACCTAATATTATAGTTAGTTGATGAATTGATACATTCTCAACAGAGTTTCTCTAAGTCTACATATGTCAAATGATTACTCCAAACTCCTTCCTATATTGAATTTTTTTCTTTAACCAATCCTCCATCAATTTCAACAAACCCAACAAGATATTGGGACAATGAATGGGACAATGAAGTTATAGTGGGTTCTTATTGATAGTGTGAATGTTATGTGCACCTTGAACTTAGAGTTTCTTAAGAACCAAGGATAATTGTTTCAACTACATCATCACTCTCCCTAAACATGGGCTTGGAAAATAGCTTAGAATTCCCTTGATAGACTAAGTACCAACAAAGATAACATTTTACACTTGACCCTACCCCAATTTGAAAAGCAATATAGATTATTTGAGGCAGTTGTGATTCATATCCAACTCCAAGATCCAAGAATTTAGTTTTCAAATGGTAGTGTGTAACATTGTATAACATGAAAAGGAAAACATATATGTCCCTTGTCAATATGATAGCACAAAAGAGGGTCAACAAGGAGGAGCGTTAATACCATTGATGAGGACCATCCATAATCAAAGTTGGACTTCCTAGGAATTCGTAGGGAACACCAATTAAGATAATGTTATAACTTTTTGTTATTAATTTGCCTATGTATCAAGATAATACCTAGTTAGAACATCACAATGATCTCCTCTTATTTTTTCTTCCGATCAATGTTCTTTGTTTTCAGTTAAAGAAATACATAATTTCTTATTAGAACAATATCTGTTGATTCATATATATGGACATGATCAAAGTTGTATTTGATAGTGTTCAAATATTGGCCCTTAAACAATGCATATATGAGGACCATCCCTAATCAAGGTTGGATTTCTTGGAATCCATGGACAACTCTAGTGAAGATAATGTTATAGTTTTTTTCACCAACTTGCCTACAATAGATCATCACATTGATCTCCCCATTAATTTTCTTCTAGTGAATTTCCTTTGTTTATGGGTAGAGGTATATAATATAGTTTCTTTTTTAAACGACAACTTGTGGTTCATATATATGTACATCATTGAATTTTTGTATAATAGGGTTGATATATTGGGCTTGAATAATGCATATATGATGGGTAGTCCCCGAATTTTTGGATAAATTAACAATCTAGGATCTTCATGCTCACTAAGCTCAAAACCCCCTGAGTGAGTGTATATGGATCAATGGCGATTCTTGGGTGACTTTGACGATATATACACCCTCATAACCAAAAGACTCTCTCTCTCTCTCTCTCTTGTTAGTTTATGCAACTAGGGTCAAATTCCACCTTAGATAGCTCATATGACAGAATGATGATTTCATTGAGTTCATCTTTTCGAAAGGACCAAAATCGAGCTAAAGATCATGTCATTTGGACAAGCAGAAGTCAATTTTTGAATTTATGAACCCACTCATGTACATTGGACTAGGTCAACCCTATACACATGTACAATTGGACAGGTTAGCCTCAACATCAAGTGGACCCTCATGAAAGGCTATAAATAGAAGAGACCTCAAGCTCATTTGAATATCATCATCAAGCATCTTCTTCTCTACTCATCTATTTTTTTGGTTCGCTCAAGTTCGTTGAAAGAAGTTCGCTCAGGGTTTGAAGTTTTTGGTCTGAGGCTCACATGTGTCTAGGGTTTTTATTTTCCGGTCACATGCATAGCTCTCGACAGATTTGACTTCAGTCACTCGCTCACTGTGTTTCAGGGTGTGACTGTGAAGGCACAGTCGCTCGCATGACTACTTGAAGGTTGTGAGTAGGGTCCCAGATAATATAAGGGTAGATCTGACCATAGTCGCACGTACAAAAAGGATAAGGGAGCAACTATGGAATAATAGTCACTCGCAGGATAACTTGAAGGGAGAAACAGATGCTCTGAGGCAGATCAGGGTTGATCTGAACATAACCGCACGCATGCAGTGGCTGAGGGAGTGACTAGGGCATCATATTTGCTCACATGTCATCTTACAGGGAACAATCGAGGTTTTGGATTTGTTATGCTTCACAATCAAATTAGTTCGCTCACAGTGCCTAAGAGAGTGACTAGGAAGTCACGGTCACTCGCAGAATATCTTGATGAGTGCAACCAGGGTTCTGAGCTAGGGTTTGACAGTTGACTTCAGTTGTCTGATGACTGGAAGGTTTCTCTCTGTTATACAATAATTCTGGAAGTATGTCTCTGATTTTTATTGGGTAAATCTCTGTTGAAAGATTATGTATTGGGCTCATTGTACTCTCTGCTGAAACATTTTATGACAATCTAAAAAGAAGAATATTGAAAGGGCTTTCCCCCTTGTGGGGTTTTTCCCTAGTATTTGACTAATCTGGTGTCTCTTATGGTTGTGCTATTATCTCCTTTATCATTGCATATATATTGTTCTATCTTTAGTTACTGCTTATCATTGGAAACATTGTTAATGATTGGATATATATATGTGTGTGTGTGTGGTGTTGTGTGTGTGTGTGTGTGTGTGTGTGTGTGTTTGTGTGTACATAAATACATACATATGATGTAGATATATATATATACACCTTGTGGTAAGAAACAAGATATATATATATATATATAATATATATAATGACAACCTTAAGTCACTTGAAATATCCCTGCACACACATAAACAAGGTGGGCGAGGGGAGAGGGCTATCAATTTCGTTGGTAAAACCAACGCCATTATCATATTTACTCTCTCTCGTTAAATTAATAAGAATATATTTGAGTGTGAGTGTTAGTGTTCACCCTGAGTTTACCGACTCCTCAGACTAAGGATTTAGTAAACTCAAGGCGAACACTAACAATCACACTCAAATATATTCTTATTGATTTAACGAGAGAGAGTAAATATGATAATGGCATTGGTTTTACCAACAAAATTGAGATCCCTCTCCCCTCCCCCACCTTGTTTATGTGTGTGTAGGGATCTTGTTGGGTGCGGGATCTCCCAAGGGAAGTTTTGGGACTTAGAGCCCAGATTTTGGTCAAAGATTGTAATTCTGATGTAAAGACTCATTTTTGGGGCATGGAGCATGTAGTTTGTAAAAGAGTCATAGGGTTGTCCACCCTTAATTTTGTTATTGTAATTTCGGCTATAGAAATATATCCATGGTATGCAAACCATGGGATTGTATAAATAGAGCGAGGCTCTAAGTAATTTGATATATTCATAATGGAGGAATGAATTATGTATGTGAGATAGGTCTGAGGAGTAAAGTCTAGTTTCAGGTCGTAGATTAGGATAAGGCTTTGTATCTGAGTGCGCAAAGGCCTATTAGTTCACAGTTGAGTGCGCAGACCCCTGCAACTGAGTACAAAGGGCGAGTCGAGTCTGTAACAGTTGGAAGTATTAATAAAGAGAAGGTTCATATCAATTATGTGTATTTATTTGTTGTTTGATGCATCTGTTATCTTGGGTACGAAATTCACTTCTAATCCTTATATGATGCGTGAATGTGTATAATTGTATTGATTAAGTGAATGCAAGATAGAATATATATTTACGCGAAGATTAAATAAGATCTGTAAGAAGATAAGTAAGATACATGGTGTATTTTGGGGAACTAGTACAGTTCGCTACCCTAGCAGCATGGAAGCATCTCAGCCCTGGTTAGGGCTGCGTGAAAGACGATTGTAACATATCGCGAAGGTATTGAATGTTGGAATGAGCGCGCGAAGTGAACTCCGGGAAGAGAGATCTAGTTGGACTAAGTCAGCCTCTAAGACATCTCAAGGGTGTAGAAACTTGGTTCCAACATCCCCTCATACTGCTTCGGGTGAGACTTCAGTCCGCGCTCCGCAGGCTGATGCTGAAAGAGCCAGTAGTGTAGGTATTTGTTTGGCTAAATAACTCTAAACCTGGGTCAGGCCCCCCCCAAGCCAACAAATAGTTCCGTTGTCGGGACTAGAATCTACATAGAGATGTTTGATGTCATATCGTTGGAATCCAACTAAGAAGGAAATTCAAGGTTGGTTGGACAGAAGAATTCACAAGTTCGCAACACAAGAGAACAGGAACCCGGAATTTTCAAAAGAAGAGTGGTCGGACTACTACCTGTACACATAGATCCACGAAATCTTCTTCAATACCTTCCCTACTGAGTTATACAAGTGGATCGCGAAGCTAGCAAATCGCCAAGGAAGGTGGAAACTTGACAAACCTATTGTGTTAACCCCAAAGTTAGTGCGAAGGTCAGAAGCATCGGAGGATAATATCGCGCGTGCCGTTCGCAACACAAGAGAACAGGAACCCGGAATTTTCAAAAGAAGAGTGGTCGGACTACTACCTGTACACATAGATCCACAAAATCTTCTTCAATACCTTCCCTACTGAGTTATACAAGTGGATCGCAAAGCTAGCAAATCGCCAAGGAAGGTGGAAACTTGACAAACCTATTGTATTAACCCCAAAGTTAGTGCGAAGGTCAGAAGCATCGGAGGATAATATCGCGCGTGTCGTTGATCATTAGCTCGATCATATTATAGGTGGATTCATTACTGAGTTTGCGGTTGACATCTCAGTTAGCTACAGCGAGGCAAACCGACGCTTTCTCAAAGGACCGTGAGGTAAGTACGTAATGTCTTTGAATACTTGGATTAAAATGCTATTGTGCGAAAAGAGGGTTAAGCAATTACCTTGATGTTCGGGTCTACGCGAAGTGTAAAAGCTTATAGGAACGAAGGAAATAAGGGACCAGAAAGTAGCCCCTTGATTTCATCTCCGCGAGGGGATGAGGAAGAGCTCTTAACGGTCTCACCATGAAGTGCGATCCATCTAATAAGGCAAAGTATTTTGCGAATACCACCTCCACCCACACCACCACCAGCGTCAGCACCATCACCTCCATCTTCACCCGTACCACCTCTACCACCACCGGGATTCAATATGGCAAGCACAATGAAGTTGCATGTGTTCAAAGGTTTGGGAAATGAGGATATGGACCAATTCTATTTCGTGATAAGGGCTATGTGGGAAGCGCAAGGAGTTATAAATGACAATATAAAGAAAGCGACACTGGTTAGTGCCCTCCAGGACCGTCCGCTGATCTGGTATATTAAGCACTCAAATGATAATCCAAATGCAGGAATCATGGATATCCAAACAGCACTAAACAGAGAATTTAGCAAGCCAAAGTCTTAAGCACAGTTGATCATTGGATTCAAAGAGATCACGATGCTACTAGGCGAGACTCCTTGGGAGCTGGATTAGAGGCTGAAATGTATGATTTGCGAAGCTAATATGAATCTGAGGGATGGACAACATCGCGAGTGGTTTGTAGCTTCACTAATTCCACATTTAAGAAGTGCAATATCACAGCAGAAGATAACAACTCTGGTGGAGGCCTTATAGATTTCTATGAGGCTACATGAGACCCCAATGCATGATCCTAACTTAGAATTTCAGCAGATCCACGCGCAGCTGAAGAATTTATGCCTTGAGATGCAGAGTCTGAAATAGGACAGGACAGCTCAACCAAAAGTACGCGAAGAGGTATGGTGTGTAAAATGCAAGGTTCAGGGTCATGACAAGAACCATTGCCTATTTTTCACAAATTACCTCGCAGGAGGAGGATCGATGCCCTTAATACCGAAAGTGCAAGCAAGACCTAGCGCGACACCTGCTTTATGGTGTGTGATTTGTCAAATAGCAGGAAAACATGCCATGGACAATTGTCACTTGTTACAGAAGTACACACAAAATTCACAACATTTGTTCTGCAACTTTTGTAGGTCAGTGGGACATGATGAGCGCAACTGTAGAAGCTATGAGTTAATGATGGATAGGATTCCCACCTACAGATTTCAGGTCGAAACGCAACCCCTTGATCAAAATGCAGAAATGGAACGGACATGATTTCAAGGGAATGGATGAGACCGAGGCGAAGGAGGACCTGAAAGAGGTCGCGGACTGTTGATATGCTACAATTGCGAAGGGCCAAGACATTATGCCCGCGATTTTATGAATCCAATGCACCCATCGTGTTTTTATTGCAAGTTGTTTGATCATGAGATAGAATATTTTCCTACACTGATAGCTAGGATACGCGACAATGGAGCACTACCGCCTCCCCCAACTCAGAACCTGCAGATGATGAGGTCTAAGCCACACGAGGAATATTTGAATGTGAACATTGTGCTCCGAAGTGGAATCACGATGAGAGATGACAAAGGCAAACAACCATAAGATAGTACTTGGGTTTGCAAAGCTCCGATGAAAGAAGCAAAGTTTGATTTGGAGAGCACTCGAGAAACCTTCATGGAAGCCAAGAAGAGCTTCGTTGATGCCTCCACTTCCGAAAGCAAAGTTAAACCGGAGCCGAAGATGGACCCATCTATGCTCACAATGTTCTTGGAAACATGTATGAAGCTACTCCGTGACAGTAATGCGGTGAAAGGGTTACATGAACTCATTAACAAATGTGTTGGGACCGCGCCAGGAGAACCGCGTGTAATCGGGAAGATCGGAAAACATAAGACAAGAATGAGAAGAGAAATGAGACTAACCACGCAGATCAGAGAATATGAGATGGATCAAGTCATCTTGGATTTAGGATCAGATGTGAATGTTTTGTCAAAATAGACATGGGAGTGAATGGGGTGACATGTGCTGCAGTTGTCTCCAATTCAGCTAAGGATGGCGAACCAGCAGAAAATAATACCCATGGGATGATTGCAAGAATAATTGTGGATATTGAGGGAGCGAGTGCGCTGGGACACTTGGAAGTGATAGAGATTGTTGATGACAGCAATCCATACCCCGCGCTCTTAGGAATTGATTGGGCCACTGACATGAACAGGGTGATTAATCTAAAGTAGCGCAAGATGATTTTTTAGAAGAAGTCACTACGCATAATTATACCCCTGGACCCTGCTGAAGGATCACGCTATACGGAGCCAGGGCGCAACTATCAAAGTGATGATGATTTGTACTGCATCTATAAGATAACAACGCGAAACTAGGACTGGGTGAATCCCACCGTGGATGGGTGGATTGCATGGGAGAACGAAAGCTCCTGTAATTCAGATTCGGATGAGGAAATAGATCGATGGCGAAATTGGTTACATGAGGTAATTACACTAAATTGTAATATGATGACAAGGTCATTGGACTGTGTATCGATAGAAGTAAGAGACTTGCCTACTTATGATGGTCTAAGTGAGGTAGATACCTTCTTGAATAAATTTGAAAGGGAGGTGCAGGAAAAGCAATGCTTCCAGGCCTTGGACTGGGTACTACACACTACACCTGCGAGATGGTGGAGTACACATAAAGAGAGCTTTGACAAATGGCGCGAATGTAGGGGAATGATGCGCACATGATTCGGGAAGCCTAGGGTGCGGTTGAAAGAGAAGTACAATGGGCAAGATGATCCACACACGCATCTAGCCAAGTGGACGCAGGCCTATGGAGAAAAGCCACAACACGATTGGGTGCACCTATTTTGTCATACCTTCAATGTTATACCAATGAACTGGTATATAGAATCAGAGCTTTGCCACAGGACAGGTGAATGGGATGTTCTACACGAAGGGTTCATGATGACCTTCAGCTTTGAGGATGGGTGGGACATTATTGATGAAGCGCTATAAGAGGTAAAAGCGGCCAACTTTAGGATACCACAGGAGCTGGTAGAATTGATTCAGCCTAAATGGGCTACTCAGCTGAGTTGCACGCTGGGATGTTTAAATGTAACTGCTGAAGAAGAAGATGAATATCCACAAAAAATTAACATTCCAGAGATGGAAGGTCACTGCGAGGTTCAGGGACCACAGATTGAGAACCCTAACATAACCGCGTCGGTGAAGACTAAGCAAGTAAATATTGGTATGGAGGCAGAACCTAAATTCGCAAAGATTGGAGACTATTGGGATGGCGTGACAGTGGATAAGGTCGTTGAATTACTCCGTGAATATCAGGACTTATTCCCGACCAAGTTTAAAGATTTAAAGGCAATAATCATAGATTTAGGGGTAATGAAGATCACGTAAAAACCTGACGCGAAGCAAATTAAGAAGAGGCAGTATTTCTTAAATACGAAATACAAGGAGAAGGTCCATGTAGAACTAGAAAAGATGCTCACAGTAGGCATCATTGATCCTATGGAGGAATCTGATTGGGTAAGCCCGATGGTGGTACAAGAGAAGAAGCATAAGGATGAAATAAGAATATGCATGGATCTCAGAAAATTGAATGATGTGTGTGTACATGATCCATTCCCAACTTCGTTCACAGATGAGGTGTTGGATAATGTAGGCGGTCAGCAAGCATATTCTTTCACTGATGGGTTCTCAGGGTACTACTAGATCAAAATCGCGCTCGAGGATAGGCGCAAGACAACCTTCACGACTGAGTGGGGTTTCTTTAAATATACTGTCATGTTGTTTATATTGAAGAATACCCCTGCTATCTTTTTGCACGTGATTGTTGCGGCATTCATGGAATATATTCGTAAGCTCTTAGAGCTTTGTTTCGATGACTAGGCTGTATTTGGGTTGGTTAGGTGCCATGTATTGAACCTACGCTTGACGCTGGATACATGTCGAAGATACCAAATCTCGCTCAACCTCAAGAAGTTTATGTTCCTTGTTCCTTTTGGAAACCTGTTGGGGCATGTGGTTTGTAAACAAGGGCTGATGGTAGACCCTGCGAAAATCGCAGTGATTCTGAATTTAGAAGCATCGTAGAGTGCGAAACAGCTACGCGCTACTTTGGGACATATAGGGTACTACAGGAAGTTCATCAAAGGCTATGCCCAGATCACCGTGCCGCTGGAAAATTTGTTGAAAAAGGATGTCATGTTCTGCTCAAATGATGATTATAAGAAAAGCCTGGATATATTGAAAGAAAAGATGTTTACTGCACCAATTCTGGTCTTCTCGAACTGGAAGAAAGAGTTTCATGTCCATGTTGTCGCGTCGAGTATAGCGTTGGGGGCAGTACTAACACAGGATGGTGGAGAAGGCTTCGATCACCCTATCGCGTTCACAAGTCACAGATTATCTAAAGCAGAAAATAACTATTCCACCATTGAATGCGAGGGACTGGCTATGGTATATGCACTCCAGAAGTATCGACACTACTTGCTAGGAGGTCACTTTAAGATGTATACAGATCATTTCACGTTGAAGTACTTGGTCAATAAGCATGTGTTGGGGGGGCACATATGCAGGTGACTTTTATTATTCCAGGAATATGATTTTGAAGTTGTTGTGAAGCCTAGATGATTGAACGTAGGACCAGATCACTTGTTGTGCATTGAGACAGGGGAGGAACCTACTAATTTGGAGGAAGGACTACCCGACGTGCAACTTTTTGTTGTATGCGTAGCAAATGGACATTTTTCAAATATAATTCACCTTTTAACAACTGGAACTGCGTCGGCAGGGTACTCTATCCAGTAGAAGAAGGAACTGGTGGTGCACACAGTAGATTTCTCTGTCATTGTGGGGCATCTATATAAGATGGGGAATGATGAGATATTGCGAAGCTATGTACCTGAGTTTGAACAAAGAAACATCCTCACGGACACTCATGGAAGCACTACGGGAGGACATTATGCAGGGAGAGAAACCGCGCAAAAGATTCTCCGTGCAAGGTTGTGGTGGTCGACCCTTCATCGGGATTCAAAAGCACATTACAAGGCATGTGATGTATGTCAAAGAATAGGTAAACAATCGCAGAGAGACGAGATGCCTTTGAATCCACAAATGACATTGCAGGACTTCAAAAAGTGGGCAATCAACTTTGTAGGACCTATCAAACCTCAAGGAAAGACAGGCACGAGATATATTATCACTGCGATAGAGTATCTGACTCGTTGGGCAGAAGCACAGTCGATAAAGGATTGCATGGCTGCAACGGCCGCAAAGTTTCTGTTTGAACACATATTGACGCGATTCGGATGTCCAAAGATCTTGATGAGCGATTGCAGTACACATTTCCTTAATGAGACGATCAGGACACTGACAAAAGAATCTGAGGTGTCTCATCAGAAAATCACACCGTATCACCCGTAGGCTAATGGGACAATAGAAGCATTCAACAAAGTACTGGAGACCGCATTGACAAAATTATGCAACGCACGGTGAAGTGATTGGGACCTACACGTACCTGCAGTATTATGGGCTTATAGGACAACATGCAATAAACTGACAGGACAGACACCTTTTAGGCTTGTCTATGGAGTGGAAGTTGTAATGCCTATGGACTACATCATGCCTAGTCTGTGCATAGCAGTGCTCATAGGTATGATGGATTTTGGAGCCCTAGAGGAGGGGCTAGCGCAGTTGGAGGAGCTCAAAGAAGAACAATTTTTGGTTGGCTTCCACCAGCAGGTCCAAAAGCAGCGCGAAAATGCTTGGCAAGATTAGCATATTAATTTGTGCACCTTCAAGATGAATGATTTGGTGTTGTTGTACGACAGTAAGTTTGATAAATTCCCAATGAAGCTCAGAATGCATTGGCTGGGACCGTATGTTATTAAGGAGATCACGGATGGTGGCGCAGTGTAGTTGGTAAAGTTAAATGGAGAACTCTTCCTAGGAAAAGTCAATGGTAGTCATTTGAAGGCATACACAGGGGGCTCGGCCATCTGACTAACTGACATAATCACAGTCTCAGTGCTCCAAGTAGCTGAAAGGAGGCACGGGACTATAAACTACTATACCTAGGAGCTGCATGATGTCAAGACTACGCGCAATAGCGAAGTGTCACAAGGTCCGTGACAACGTGAGGGTAGCTGCGCTGCCACACAGGTCAGCTGGAAAGTGACTGTTATAGTCACTATTCATGATGTGATGCTTGGTTTGAGATCAAATGGAGTAGGCGGCAGACATTTAAGGCGAACTTTATGGGCTAGATTATTGAAAACCTGTTGCCAATCGAGCGTTAATGGACCGAATATGGGAGAAACGGTCTAATTCAAATTCAAAAGGCATTATAAATTACAAAGGGTTGTCCAACAAACAACACTTGGCAATTTGAGGATTGAGTTGTTGCGCACACAGACACTCATGAACCCAGACTTGTTTGATCTTCTAAAGGCGAATTCGTTGCTTGAGAAATTACCCGAGTGGTTAAGAGAATTGTGGAATAGCACTATGGCAGCACCTGGGGAAGCCATGGATACTGGAGTAATGACCACTGAGGAAGCCGCGTAGGCCATGACGGAAGTGAAAGCCCCAGAAAGTGTCAGGATAGTCACAGAAATCCCTAAATCACCGCGCACGCTGAGACCCAAGAAAGACAAACAAGTTATGGTACCAGTGCGCGTATCCCCTAGGAACCCATTAAGGACTAAGCTTACCATGGAAAAAAAAGGGGAAAGCTATCAATTTGGATGTTGATGAGGAGGAAGAATTTGAACAAATCTTGGTAGAGGAGGAGGATGTAGAAATGGAGGTTGAAACCCAGGGTGTGGACCCTCTTACCAGGCTGCCCGCATATGTTCCTCCGTGGAAGGGTAAAGAAAATGTGCCCAAAGACATATATGAGAGAAAAAACTCTCTACAGACTCTGCTGCAACTTGACAACATTATTTTTTAAGGAGCACACCTAGGGCGAGTGCATATACTAAAATTTGAAGACTGGGATCTTGCGGACCATGAGAAGTTCCCATATTTGGCAACCACGCAGTTAATGTGCCAGAAGAAAGACGCGCCGACTGGAATCATATATTTGGAGCCGCGTAAATGGATGACAGATGTGGAGAAGGTAGGATTGTTAAACCTGCTCTGGGGGTCACATTACCATCACACCCTAGTGACCATTTTTGTCATCAGGCAGCTGCTCTGCTTGGTGCATGATGGGTGCTTGTGGCTGGAGGAGCCCATCCCCATCACAGACCATTTCATTCATAGAATTGCCCAGCTCCCCTGCAAAGGGGAGGATCCAGCGAACATCTCGGAGGGAAAGAGCGATGATTTTGCCATTGCGGAGGCCATGAAGAAGAAGTTTAAGCTGGAGAAGAAGAACAAAAGAGTATGCAATTTCCAGCATCAACAACCCTATGGTTAAAGTTGCGAGGCAGATATTGGTAGGGAAGGTTATGCGGAAGTACCACGCAAATGAGGTTCCCACGCCATTGGTTGCACTAGAAGCACAACGTGTAGAAGGGGTCTAGTTCAACTGGGCTAACTACTTATGCGGAGAGTACCTTGAGAACTGTCGCGAGGCACAGGAGCAGGGAAAAACTTTTCACTATGCATGGATTATGTTGTCCATGGTACTGGTGGCATGGAAATTACCAAAAGATAGCCAGTTCCCAACAATCGCGCAGAACCTTCGGGAGGCAGTGAAGTACGCTTCGTTGTGGGCAACCAAGGATGCACAAAGGATAAGGGACGGTAAAATATTTTGGGTGTTCATGGAGATGAACATCAGAATAGAGATTAATCACAAGCCGTGTTATCACCCATGGTCTACAACAGTCTGCAGAGCTTCGCGGAGTTCAAGGTATATTTCCACCACGTTTACATCAGGGCGTGGAAGGACCCCGTGAAGACGTGGCACGGTCTACCCTATCTGGTGACAGTTGACGTCATATTTGCGGTCCTTGAGTCATGGCCGACGGAGTGGTGCCCTCCATCCAACTCCACGATGGAAGCAGAGAAGTCCGTCGCACATCGGAAAAAGGAAGAGGTGAAACTGCGGATGGCGCAGTTGGAAAAAAAGAGCAGGAACGAACCGGCATCAGGTAAGGCCCAGGTGGCATGCGATGCTATGAATTTGGTAGAAGAGCAGAAAAAGGCGGCAGAGGAAGAGCGCGAAGGACAGAAGTTGCCTTCACCCAAGTCAGAGACACATACAGAGCAAGGCGGTGCGGATCCATAGACAGTGTCCACCCAGCTGAAACGTCCGGGCCCAAGAGAGTAGGTAGGGCTGCGAAAGAAGTCAAAGGCTTCAAAAACTTCTTTCGACCTACTCACCCTCACTGAGGGGGATCTGCATGATATTGGCAAGATGATGAGGGATGTCATCGCGAAGACCCTCCAACAGTTTAAGGAGGAACACCAAATGGTGTTGGGGTCCATCCAGGCACAAATACAGGAGTTGCAGGTGCGCACTCAACAGGCTGGCGTTCTGTCAACTCGCCTCGCAGTAGGCACGTCCATGGCTGAGGAAATGTTGCGTGCCTGGATAAACAACACCATAGTTTTTCCAAATGGAGCACTCGTTATAGAAAATGAGGCTGACAGGCCTATGGTCAACGGGTTGAAGGGAATCGGGTTAAATGTGGTTGCGCTCCTCGGGAGACACTTTATGTTTTATAGGATGGAATCACTACAGAACTGCGAGCCAGGGAGGGTCGCGTGCTCCAAGTAATGAGCGAGTAGTGCATCAACATTGAATAGTTGAGCCTGCAGTGCGACAAGGTAGTGGCACAGAACAGATAGATCGTGTAGGTGGTGGAGGAAGCCTACCAGATGGTCCCGGAGTTGGCCATCCAAGCAGAAGAACCAGTGGAGGCGCGCATCTGAAAATTAGCAATAAGAGTGTGCGAGGTAAAGGAAGAAATGGCCAAGGTTCATCTTGAACTGAACCTTCAGATAGTCGAATTGCAATTGAAGGCGCGGCCTTCAACCCCACCGGAGGTTAGGGAACAGCACGCCAACATGATTACAGTAGCAATAGTAGAGGTTAACAGTGCAGTGATAGACTGCACAAAGTCGTTCAAACAGTCATTCGAGGTTCTCACCACCCTACAGGAGGACCCAAACATACAGTGCCTAGAGACAGAGTTGCGCGAGCTACAACAGAAATACGACGAAGTAAAAGGGACCGCATATACGGTTTCCCTTACACAGAGGCTCGTGAGGATGCAGGAAGTGAAGGCGCTCAAGGAGCAGGTGGATGTTGCTCAACATAAGGTAGCAATTTTGAAGGCGCGCTTACAGTCGTGGATTGATGAGGTGTACATTGTTACAACCTCCATTGAAGCAAAGCTCGCACAGCTACAGGCAACACAGGAAAAGGTTCAGGGCAGTAGTTCAGCCACAGCGGTCTTTGAACATCACGTCAAATAAGTATAGCAGGTAACCGCTTAGTGCGTTGTTGATCTTGCAGCGATTCAGGCAGAATTGGTTGATCTTTGTGTAAAGATCTCCACATCGACAGAGTGACTCGAGGGCGAGTCACGATGTTTGTGTTGGGAGCCTGTTGGGCACGGGATCCCCCAAGGGAAGTTTTGGGGCTTAGAGGCTAGATTTTGGTCAAACATTGTAATTCTGATGTAAACACTCCGCATTTTGGGGGTGGAGAGCGCATAGTTTGTAAAAGTTTCATAGGGTTTTCTACCCTTAATTTTGTTATTGTAATGTCGGCTGTAGAAATCTAGCCATGGTCTACGGACCAGGGGATTGTATAAATAGAGTGAGGCTCTAAGTAGTTTGATAGATTCATAGTGGAAGAATGAATGATGTCTGTGAGATAGGTCTGTGGAGTAAAGTCTAGTTTCGGGTCGTAGACTAGGAGAAGGCTCTGCAGCTGAGTGCGCAGAGGCCTAGTAGTCTGCAACTGAGTGCGCGGACCCCTATAGCTGAGTGCGCAGGGCGAGTCGAGTCTGTAACATTTGGAATTATTAATAAAGAGAAGTTTCATATCAATTTTGTGTATTTATTTCCTGTTTTATGCATCTGTTATCTTGGGTATGAAATTCACTTCTAATACTTATATGATGCATGAATGTGTATAATTGTATTGATTAAGTGAATACAAGATAGAGTATTTGTTTACGCGAAGATTAACTAAGATCTGTAAGAAGATAAGTAATACATGTGGTGTAATTTGGGGAACTAGTACAGTTCGTTGTTGTAGCAGCGCAGAAGCATCTCAGCCCCTAGTTAGGGCTGCACGAAAGATGATTGTAATAGATTGTGAAGGTATTGAAGGTTGGAACGAGAGCGCGAAGCGACCTGCGCGAATACAGATCTAGTTGGACTAAGTTAGCCTCTCAGACACTTCAAGGGTGTGGAAACTTGGTTCCCGCATCCCCCCATATTGCTTCAGGTGAGACTTCAATCCGTGCTCCGTGGGATGATGCCGAAAGGGCCAGTAGTGTAGGGATTTGTTTGGCTAAATAACTCTAAACCTAGGTCAATCCCCCCCAAGCCAGCAGATCTTTCAAGTGACTTAAGGTTGTCATTTTGTATATATATATCATGTTACTTACCACAAGGTATATATATATGTGCATGCTTTCATCTAACACAAGTAAACACTGACTATTTAATGCAAGATGTTACCTTGTGGTAGAAGCATATCTCTCTATCTCTCTCCCTATATTATTTATATATATATATATATATATATATATATATATTATATATTAGATATATATATATATATATATAATTATATATATATATATATATATTCTCTTTTATTAAACTCAATCTTGTATTAGTTTTTGTTGCTTTACTTGCCAAACAAATTTTTTTTTAATCACCGAAGTCCTATAAAGCCTTTAGGAAATTATTCATTATTAACAAAAGTCTTCTCTCTCTCTCTTATATATGTGTATGTGTGTGTGTATGTGTGTGTGTGTCACACGCACGCACACACATCTAACATGAGTAAACAATAACTATTCAATGCAAGATGTACCTTGTGGTAGAAGCATCTCTCTCTCTCTCTCTCTCTCTATATATATATATATATATATATTCCCATGCAAAAATCATAATTTTCATTAAGTTAGAAAATTACATGTTGAAGATGTTGATAGCATATGATGTATCAGTGGTCTAAGCCACTATTTGTACTATTTTGTCTCAAAAATATGTCAATCCCATCTAAGGGATAGTGTTGTGAATAATTACATATGAAATGTTCAGTAATATATAGACATTATATATGTTATAATTCAAATAATTACATCAAAATTGTGCCAAAAATACTCAGAAATCAGGGCCCAATGCCCTATCAATATAGCTCATCCATGAATGGTCTGTGGTAGTAACTTTAAGTTTCCAAGTCTCGTTGTTCTCTAATCAACCACACCCCCCTTGGATGATGCTATGATTTTTTGGATAGCAGGTCGGAAACTTTGTTGTGCTCCCTGTATAAGTGATGACAAGAAATAGTGTCAAACTGTGATCACAATCTCAATGCATCATCCAATATATGATGAAGTGTGTGTGTGTGACAAACAAATTATTGATTAAACCATTTAATAATGATCTGTGAGTCATCAAATTTCTGCAATCAACTACATCCTTTAACAAGAGAAAGGTATAATAAATGACGAAGGGAAATAATTTCTACAAAGTTATTCATACCTCCCCCCAAACCCATCTAAATCTTAAAGAAATGGGAGTGTGAGATATGGAGGAGTATGCCTCCTCCATAGTCATGTTGTTGCGTCGAGCCATCAAATTAAGCTTGTGGGGTATCATAGTCTATGATTGCAGCAGAGATGTTGTCTGCAGGAGGTTCACAGGCTTCCTTCGTTAAGATGTGATATGTTGAGATGAGGTCAGGGATGGCATGTTTCCATCGAGGAGTAGTGTCTATGAATATAATATTATTCCTTTGTAGCCAGATGCACAAACAGATCATTACAAGTAGGTTATAACTCTTGTTGAGTATGATCATTTGACCACCAACGGTGCCATGCCACTCGAATCTTCAGGCCCTGCCAAAAGTTCTGAATTTGTAGTTGAGCAGTAACCTTCGACCAGATGGAGGTGGTAGTAGGGAAGACTAGGAAAAGGTGATCAATGGTTTCCATTTCCTATTTGCACAATACGCACCAAGATGGTCCACAAAAGGTACATTTATGTAGATTGTCTATTGTAGGGACTTTGTTCTAGAGGATACACCACATAAAAAGTTTAGCCCGAGGATTTGCATTCAGCTTCCATAGTACAATCCACCACCAGTCCATAACGAAAGGTCTGTGATCTGCAAAGATATGGAGGTATCCAAATTTTGGGTGTATTTCCCATTTGGTGAGAAATACCAGTTTAGTACATCATCCCCACCATATACCCTAACATGTGATTCCTTCAATGCATTAATTTAGATATACGAATTATCCTTCTGGTGGGGCGGGATGCGCAGAGTGTCAAAATATTTCCATGCATGCCTGAATAAATTAGTATGCTCATGATCTTCTATATGGGACAAATTAGTGTAGCTGGAATCTGAGAGATGTCGTATCATCTATTGTGGCAATAGATGTGCATTCCCACATCCGATCCATGGGTCCATTCCAATATAGACTAATATGTCGTTTCCAATCTTCCAAGTCAGTCCATCCCCAACATAAGCCATTGTATTGAGAACCACCCTCCAGACAGTTGATATATTAGTCCTATCCCAAGTAGGGAGCTTAATCCAGTCAAGAAGATGGAGGGGATAGATGTATTTCTGATAAACAACATCAACCCAAAGGTTTCTTGAAGAGAGCACATTCCATCCCATCTTGGCTGCCAGAGCACAAGAAAATGTTTCTAGTTTTTTCAGTCCCTGTTACACAGCATTTTGTCACTGTCCTTGTACTCCTCAGTTCCCTGTTACACAGCTATTTTTTGACTCGTAAAACTCATATGAAAATATGGCGAGTATTTTTCCTTTTTGACTCACAAAAGAAAATAAAATGGGGGGTCCACTTTCAGCTCTTTTCTGACCCTTTAAAAGCGAAAAGATGGTGGAGCCCTTGTCGTTTCGAACTCGTTAACGGATGTGAAACGTTGTGTGCCCAGTATAATTTTACCCATTTTTTGGGCTAGAAGGCACTATTTACAAAAAATTTACTCCTTGAATGAAATGGTCAAGCGGTTCTCTCAATTATCGTTTTCTACTTTTTTGGCCTCGAGAGACACAAATGTATGAAAAGGGACCATGTGGAGTTTTCTTTTTTGTTTCTTTTTCAAACTCTCTAAACATGAAAAAGATACTAGGTTACACCTTTGTCAGACTCATTAAAACATTAAACGACAGCAGTTTCATCACCATGACGAACGTGAGCTTCTCCTTCCTAGGGCTCGTTAAACTTACTAGTTCAGATTCGTCTGAAGGATGAACCTACAGTGAAAGCACATGCTATCCCCTTCAAGCTTGCGATTAAAAAATAATTGGGGTACCTGTCAAAAATGGTGGGGGGAAATTTGGAAATCTATTAGTTGTGTCGAAAGCTCACTCTTGAACATGACACTCTTTGCTTCGTGTCAGGTTGGGATATCATCCTTTGTATTGTTGACCTTCCTGGGTTGGGCCATTAATTTTTTCCTTCCATTCAATCTCTGCCATGTCATCATGACCACCGATCCCATGGATCCAAAAGCTGCCAAACTTCCAAGATGTGTCACCGATATGTTCAAGATTTGTCCTTCTACAGTTACATTTGCTTTTGATTCTTTGTATCATCCAAAACCATTTTTCATCCTTTCGTCTCGCGTCAATGATGTGGGAAACATTATGGCCCTCCTTCGACACGATTGCTTTCAGTTGACTTCAACTCATTATTCGGGAAGTTGACCGAGAGACTTCCTTCGAATACCTTAGAGCTTGCATGCCCTAATGGCAAGTTCTTCACACTCAACGACAAGTTCACATCATTGGCTTTCGATCGAGTGATTTCATGGGTGTTCGACTTCAGTTACTCTATTCACATTTCGTGAATTGTGTTGATAGTACCTTGAGGACCATTGTCATTATTGGTGGTTTCTCTCGTGCTTGTTAACAGTGTACATCATTGACTGGTAATCAAACGACTTTCTAGCATGTTTGAAATCAACACATCTATTCACATGTTAGAATTTGTACTTTGATCGGATCGTGTTGGAGCGCAAGACCCTAGGCTTGGATCACAAAAGTCCAGGTTGCAAAGTGATGTGACATGATTATGTTGATATGCATGTCTCTTTCAAATGGATGGTTGCGACCATACCATGAGTTGTCATATGTGATCCTTCTCATTATTGGATGGTTGCAACCATACCCTGGTTTCATTATGATCCTCTTTGACGGATGGTTGTGCCCATACTTGGATCCATTTACATGATCATTCTCTGGATGGTTGCATCTATGCCACGACTCATGTATAATTTGATAGAGTTCTCAGTTATGTATATGTATGTGTACTTGCTTGCAGGTTTTCCAACAGTAGACTACGGTTCCTCGCACTGATTCATAAAGAATTTCATCCCTCACTCTAGTTCGAACTTCACGCTTTAGGGGGCATCTGTTACATAGCATTTTGTCACTGTCCATGTACTCCCCATTCCTTGATCCTGGAGGACCTCTACAATGAACCCTGCATGCTTACCCTTCATGAAGAAACTCCCATTGTGTCCCTTTTCATGAGCAGAACAATTCCCTTTTGCACCATTTCCCCTAAAACTTTTGTTTTGCCCAGTTTACAAGATCGGCGCTAATGACCTTTGTCTCCCCGCACTGACATGTAGAAATTAGCACTATCCCTAGCGCCGATTGGAGCGACTGAGTTGTGTTCTATTCGCACCGGTCCTGTTATGGAAAGTTTTTTAAATTAAGAGCTTAAGCTTCTAGCTCTAGAAGCTTCTTAACGGTAGTCTGGTAAATGGTTTGGGTAGATGAGGTCGAGGATGTCAGTTTGGGTTCCTTTCCCTTATAATGATGGAACTACCTCAAGGGATAATACCTTCTCCCATGAGAAAGGGATCCATCTCCCATCCATTCATCCTATATAAACCTCCCTTCTTCCCAAGCACAAGCTAGTGTTAATGTTGGTGTGCTAGTGCTATTTTGGTTTGGAGTAGACAGAAAGTTATTACTAGTTGTAGCTATCTAGTTGTGTGAGGGAGAGGTGTGATTTGGTTTGGAGTGAAGCCTAAAGGGAAGAGCCTTAAAACTATTGTGGATTGAGGCCATCATGGAATGCTAGCAGAAGTGTGTGGGAACTTGGTCTTGTCAAAGGAGAACCGCAATGTCAAGACAATGGTTGTAATTTCTCTTTGATATCAATATATATGCAACTATCAATTGATTTCCTACATGTTTTGTCATATTACATATTCATGGCTTAATTTTTCTTGACTTGTTAAGTAGGTTGAATTACAATTTTTCTATTATCACGGTTGTTGTTTGTTATTGTCTACTTGTTTCAGGTGCTTGAAGAAGGAAGCGAGAGATAGTTGGAGTGAGCAAGCAAGGACATCATCAAATGGGATAAGCGTACTAAGAGGTAGGCCCTCTTAATTAATTCTAACCTAAGGAAATATTCCATAGAATCTATCTGTTGTGGTTAGACCCATCATCGGGCTAGAGGAATTTGTTTGTGTCTGCACTTATAATTTTACTTCACCACAGTCCCCATCCCCCCCATTTTTTAGGAAGTGTGGTCTTTTCCAAACTAATCCAGGAAAATATGTGCCCATCTTGTTTGCCCCTCCAGAGGAATCTACAATACAATTGTTGGATCCTACAAATGATTCCCTTCGGAATCCAAGCCAGTGACATCCAGTATACCGAGGTGGCCTCCAGGACCAATTTTATGAGTATCAGTCTCCCCGCCCTGGACAGCCATCTGTGATGCCATATATTTAGTCTTCTTCATTTTAGCCACTAGCTAGACCCAGTCTGCAATCCAGTAATTAGAGGGTTTTAACCAGAAGCCCATATATTTAAGGCCCTCCTCAAACTGTAAATTAGTGAAGGGGAAAAGTTGAAATTCCATGCCAATCTCATAAGGAGTGCAACCAATCATTGATAGAGTAGATTTATGATTGTTGCACTGCATACCAGTAGTGAAACATAATAATCAAACGGCAGTGGAAAATGCAGTGGAGACTCAGTGTACCATTCAGAAATATGAGAATATCATCCACAAATAGCAGGTGAGTGAGGGTGCAATTGTGGATAATCTTGATACCAGCCATTCTGTCCTATCGTCGATCTGCAGTAATGAGTCTTCTCAGACCTTCCATGATCAATAGAAAGAGGAGAGGAGAGAGGAGGCATCCTTGTCTAAGGCCCCTTTCAACATGGAAGAAAGAGGATGTTGATCCATTGATCAACACACTATAAGAAACATTGGATATGCAACGCATAATCCATTCAATAAATTGTATAGGAAAGCCTAGATGTGTCAATAGCATTCGAATATAGAGCCAACTGGTTCGGTCAAAGGCTTTAGCCAAATAAATATTGAGAATCATCCTTTTCAGTTTCTTGGATTTAATGGATTGGAGGGCCTCTAGTGCAGTTCCTGCAGCTTCATGAATGTGATGATGATCAAGGAATGCAAATTGCTCCGAAGATATGTGATCAGATAATATCGGTTTGAGCCGATTTGCAATAATCTTGGCAATAATCTTGTAGATACAATTGCAGAGGGATATAGGCTTGTAATCATCAAAGGTTTGTGGATGATCAGTCTTGGGGATGAGGGCAATAAGGTTAGAGTTAAATGTGTCATAGATCCACCCACTTGTGTGGCACTCTTCAATGATCTGGAGAAGCTCATGCCCAAGTATGTCAAAAAAATGCTATATAAAATTCAATCGACTAGCCATCTGGTCCTAGGCTCTTGTCCCTCTTGAACCACTTGATAGTGGCCTCTAATTCCCCCCCATGGTTACTGGAGCGAGTAATCCATATCCTGTATCTTGGTCCACAAATATGGGGAAGTGTCACGCAACCTTGATGATCTTAGCTAGGTTAGCCTTCGGGGGGCTCAGAATAATCGACCAAAATGGGAGATACCAAGGTTGGCCAAATGATGGAAAGTATTAGCTTGTGTGCCTTCATCATCCGCTAGATGCCAAATGGTATTGATAGTCTGTCGCCCATTAGCTACATGATGGTAAAACTTAGTATTTTCATCACCCTCCAATAACCAGATAGCCTTACTATGAAGTCTCCATGTTTCCTCTCGGCCTTTCAAGATCCTATTCTGCTCCAGCTCTAATTTGACAAGTCTTTCTTTTTCCTCAGGGGATTCAAACCCTTGACTTTTCTCATCCTATACGCAAAATCAACAGAGGCCAATTGTCCCAGATGTGGAGTGTAGGTATTCCAATGCTTTGTGACCATTTGGATATAACTATCATCTTTGAGCTAGGTAGAATTAAATTTAAAGGGTTCCTTGGGTTTACGATCTCCACCTACAATTTATAGATAGATGGGCATGTGATCTAACAATCCCCCAAATCCCACCCATTGATGATATAATGGTAATTGTTCCAACAAGGATTCCTTAGCCAGAAAATAATCCAATCTCCAGGCAAGTGCAGCTTCCCCTGTCCTCTGATTTCACCAAGTGGGTCGGAGTCAAGTCATGATGATTCTCCAGTAGAGACCGGATCTCATCCGATAATGTGTCACATTGAGAATTTGTTCCCCAAGGTTTTGTGTGTCCAAGGGAGAAGCTGAGGTCCCCCCTATTATGATGTTCTCAGCTTGCTTATAGTCATAATTTAGTAGTTGCTGCCAAAATGGAACCCTGTTGATACAGGGCCCATATATATTTATAAGCCTCATCTCCCTTCCTACATCTGCAGAGTAAATATCAATGCCTATGGACCCTTCCCCACCCCAGGAATTCAATAATCTAATGGACCTGGGGTTGTGACCTAATACCAATCCACTAGAATGCCCACGGGTATCCAATGTAAGAAAATGCCAGCCATGGGAAATGGCTTCAAATATGGGAATAATCTGAGTGTCGACCGCAAGAGTCTCTTGTAGAAAAATAATGTCCACCAATTCTAATTCCAACATCCGTTGGAAAGCTAGTTTCTTTGCTGGGGTAGCCAAACCTCAACAATTGAAGGAGATCCACTTCATGGGAGACCAGTGGGATGGGTGGTCAATTCTCTAAGGACCTTGTCTATGGGTTTTTGTCTGCCTTGATCCACATCCAGTCCAGCTTGGAATATGGTGTTTTACATGAGAGAGTGCCTACCCCAGAGGTTCTAGAATGTGGGGTCGTGGGGGTGATACCAATGCCACTACCGTCCCCTAAGGTAAATCGGGTCAGAGTCCGAAGGTTGTAATTGTGACCCCTACTTGATTCAAAGGATGGCTCCGCGGGGGAAAGGAAATCCGGGAGTCTAGTAATGGTAGGGGGGTGGGGGAAAAAGTGGGGGTAGAAGGGGCCAAAGTGAGAAAAAAACAGAAGGGGTACAAATCACAGGTACAGCAACATCACTCACATAACAAGGAATACAAAGAGATGATAAATAAGGGGGAGATGCAGGTAAAGATAAAGTACCCACAACAAAGGCATTCATTGCCACAGCTACACGAGATCTAGTGATATGTGGGGATGGGGGGCAAACCTGCTCTATGTGATCGCCACAAACCGCCTATGAGTCCAGCTCTAGGTCCACCTCATGTCGAGTAGGTGCCTTACCATGCTGGTCAACAACAGAATTACCAGTAACATGATTAGATCGGGCAATTGATGCAAAATTGGATGCAAGGAGTGGACAGTGTTTGTATAGGTGTCCAATCTTATGACACTTCCAACAGTGATAAGGCACCCCCTCGTAGTCCAGTATTTGTACCCTACAAGTATCTTGCCAATGCAACTGCATATTTTCCTCCAGACCTTCCCTCGTGTTAGGATGAACCAGTATACATGCCATAAACATATTTCCAAATAGCATATATGATTTATCATAATCCATGTACCGTCCTAGGGTGTTCCCAATCCATTTGAAAACTTCTTCCAACCAAAAGTGCAAGGGTAATCCAGGTAAGTGAACCCAAATAGGTCCAACCCCCAGGTGTTCTCTCTCGGGGTTGAAAAGAGGGATCCATCATTTGAGCAGTATCGGCACCACCTCGATGTGCCAGTGCTTTGATAGGACCCATGGGATAAAATCAGGCCGATGGAATTGGAGGGAAAACCATCATCGAGAAAGTGTAAAAACCGATGGTAATTCAGTGAGGACCTGCCCCCAAATATCCAAGACCCATTATCTCAGCCGCGCAGCTGTGCAGCCGAGTATGCCCTGCCTTTGACCCGACTCACCAAGACACGATCATAGGTCTCAATCACATCCCCCATATGTATGGCATCACGAAAGGTGAGTGAGATCTTCTTCGTACTAGCCTTCACCCCTTTGAATCTCTTAGGCGGTCAACCCGGTCAACCAGGAGGGGATCTGCTCGGAGGGTTGGGGGGGTGGGGTGGGGGGGAGCGAGTCAGCGACCAAATGGGGAGCCCCAGAAAAACCTGAGTGGGGAGGGGATGAATCCGCAAAACAACCGAAGGTGGGAGGGATAGGTATCTGTGAAGAGGGAATGGAAGCGGAGGGTTCAAGTGGATGGGGCAGAAAAAAGGACGATGTTTGTAGATGGAGGGTCTGAGAAGTCCCCGAGAGATAAGATGAAGGGGGATGCAGAGGGACCGAGGGCACAGGAGGGTCAAGGAAAGAAGAAATAAACTGCAGAGAAGTTGGTGTGAGCAAGGGTAAAGCAGGGTCATGGGGATAAAATACTGCCATAGGAATGCCAGGGAATGACAACGAAGAAGTGTACGGACCGATCAATAAGTGAGGTTGCTAAGCCAGAAGCAAAAAAACTGGGTAGTCTGGCACCGAGTAAACCCCAGGAGCATTGGCTAGGGTAGAAGGGATGTCCAGTGGAATGCTTATGGAGGAGGCCAGAAAATGCGAAGGGAAGACCGACTAGTTGGGGTCCATGCAAAAGGGTCCTCGGAATAATCAACAATATCCCCATCCATGCTAACTGACAACTAACAATAATTGCCCTGGGTAAAACCTTTAGTGGACAGACGCCGGGTCAGACAGGTTAACAGTGTAGCTCACTGTAAACGGGTCAGGGGGGCGTGAACATAGGAGGGTGGCCAGAGTGTGGGAGGGATAGGTTCATAGACAGCAGGGAGTGTGTGCATGGTTAAGTCCTAAAACCAAGCCGCTAGGAAAGCCGCCATTGCCAAAGCTCCAAAACCCTAAGAGCCATTCTGTTCATTCTTGTATTTTATTGTAAGTTTTATATGGGTGTGATATAGATTTTGTTGCTTTGACTTGTCAAAGAATATCTTTTTTAATCACTTAAGTTCTATAAAAGCTTTAGGGTATTATTCATTATTAACAAAAGTT
>APFE031667690.1:189141-216459 GCA_000404065.3 Pinus taeda
ATACTTTCATCTAACATGAGTAAGCAACAACTATTCAATGCAAGATGTAGCTTGTGGTAGAAGCATCTCATGTGTTACAAAGCATCCTTTCATCTCCAATATCATAACTAAGGAAAATCTATTCCACCAAAGTTGCTTAGGTTTTGCACATAACCCCATCAAGGTTGACAACCATTGATGCAAGCAAAAAAATGTTTTAAAAACACTTGAACCTTAATAAAGACAATAATGATGCCCTACATCCACTAACCCAACAAGCCTTTGTTGGCAACTATTTAAACACTATAAGAATACACTTTATCCATGTACATAGCCATTGCTTGACATGATAGATTCTAAAGACTTGTATCAATGAATTGATTGAGATGATAAATCATAAATATCCATTCTACAAAATACTTCGTCCATTTCTTGACACCAGAGACCCTAAAGACCATATCTATGCATGACATTTGTGTTAGAATATTCTGACACATAGGAAATAGTTAAGTATAACTTGGTCTATTGTAGAGCTAGGTAAAGTGTGTTTCTTTAGTATGTACTTTTGTAACTTACAATCCGACGGTCATGATATGTAGTGATATGACGATTCATTCTCTCCTCGGTATTACGACACTTGATCCGTGGCTTAACACCCGATTGGTCCATGATCTCTATTTAAAGAGCATGGAGGGTCATTTGTAGGGTGACCATTCATAAGAGAATCTTATGTAAATTTTCATTCTTTTATTAATAAATTGTCTAAAATGGCCGCGTTGGCTCAGGGCATGGATGTTTCCCTCTTTGAGGGTTTTAACCATGTCAACAATACTGGCGTATTGATATGTGATCTATTTGTGAGCGGTGTCCTTTGGTGTTCTGTCTGAGGAACTTACCCTGTAAATTCCTACATGGTATCGGAGCTATTTGAAGGTCGCATTCGTTGGTGATCCAAATCTGAAGCCAGTAGAACTGCATTTGAATGTCGTTTCCTAGTTCTATTGTTACTGACTGCTTTCGGGCCGAGATGACTGCTCTATTGTGTTAGGATCATATGTTCTAGTGAAGAACCTCTTTCATTTGACGCGAAAAGGTTTCTGGTAGCCCTAGCTACGTCATTTTTAAGATCTTGAGGTATACAGTTTTATTTGTAGTTTTTAGTTATTTTCTCTCTGTTTATTTTGATTTATTTAGCTCTTTGATTTTTTATTACCAGATCTATATCTTTCATTTTTGTGTATGCTCTTTGCCCCGCGACTCTGTGCGATCTAGGCAAATCAGAAATAGAAAGGAAGGATTTTTCTCATGCATATGCTCTTTTCCGCCACGCCTTAGTGTGATCTCAGAAAATCAGAAATATTGAGGAAAATATTTAGTTTTCAGCTAATGCTAACTTCAAGTCGTAAGGTTTGTTTTTTTTGTAAGTTCATGTTGGGTTTTATGTTGTTTGTTTTGTAGGCAAAAAAGGAGCTTTCTCAAGTAAGCACGCACTCCAAAGCTTCTGTGACTTAACAAAAAAAACACCCTTCCTCTTTTCCAAAAATTACTAACCTTTTAATCTAGTTCAGTTGGTCCAAAGCTACTTTATGAGAATAGAGGTCTTGAATTCAAGTCTTTCTTTTTGTTGAGCTAATTAGATTAAGTTTGGAAAGGGGGCAGATTTTTTTTTAATATAACATTATCATTCGTTTCCACACATTCCCTCACTTCGTCAACATCTTCAACAAATTTTCTTCAAAAATCCATAACGTCTTCATCCGGAAGCCGTTTTCAAAGCCATTTTTTTTTAATCAGCCTAATTTTTCGAGATCTTTCCATTGGAACACACAGTTTCAGTATCTATAGCTTCAGTTTCTGTTAAAATGGAAAGTCCATGCCAAGTTATTCTTAACAGCACCAACTACTTCCAATGGTGGTCCTACATTATGGATTTACTCAAAAGTAAAGGCCTTTACAGAATAGCCTCAAGCCAAGAAACCAAACCGAAAGATGAAGATAAGGCAGCCAAATGGGAAAATAGGCAAGATCAAGCACGTGGGTTGATAGAGATGTCTATTTCTCCATACCTTAGATTCCATATCGCAAAACTTGATACTCCTAATGAAGCAATGAAACAGATCACTAAAGTTTTTGGAATTAAAAATGAACTTAGAGTCCATCAACTAAAAATGAGTTGCTTACATTGGATCCCAATAATTTTTCTTCCATTGAAGATTTTTTGTTCAAGTTCAAGACCCTTAGACTTCTCTTGGAAGGTGTTAAGGTTAAGAAAGAATATGGTAACGTTATCTATTCCATTCTTACTAAGTTGGGACCAGCTTACTCTGTGTTTGTTTCCACCTTCCATTCTACAAGAGAAGCCTTCATTTCTCAAGGACAAGACTACAAGTCCCCTTCCTTTGATTCCTTTTGTGATTCTTTAATAAGAGAACAAGAAAAACTCTTACATCTTAGTCTTCTTAATCTTGGAAACTCTTCTAAGAAAGCCTTACCGCCCAGCAGCAACCAAATTCAAAGAATCCTAGAAGTTGTATCCTAAAAAGAATGGTCCTAAACCAAACCAGGGTCCTAAGCCATTTCAGTCTCAAAATGAAAAATCATTTCAACAAAATGATAAGGCAAATAAAAACAAAGGGAAGAAGATTGATAGACATTGCCACTTTTGTAATTGAGATGGCCACTTAGAATCCAAATTCTTTAAGAAGACTGAAGCTTTGGAAGCAACAATGAAGAAGCATAACATCCATTTGGAGCATTCAACAACTTCAACTTCATCTTCAGGAATAGCACTTTCTACATGTGGTTGTCAAGCATCTTGGTCTAGAAATGCACTAAATGTATCTTCTTCTTCTCATTCTCATGAGTGGCTCATTGATTCTGGAGCTTCTTATCATATGGCCAAAAACAAAGCCATGTTTTCTTCTTTAAATGATTGTAACACAAAAATATATATTTTGGTGATGATAGATCTCTTAGTGTTGTAGGGACTGGAACTGTTCATATAAACAATGGTCAATTCAATGATGTATTATGTGTTTCAACCTTATCCTGCAACCTTCTATTTGTATATCAGATAACTCATTCAGGTGAAGGTAAAATCGTTGAATTTTCACTTCACGTTGTTGTAATTAAGGACTTAAGAGATCCCAGATAGATTCTAGCTACTGGCATTGCCGATAATTCTACAAGGTTGTATAAGTTTAACAACTTTGGGTCATCAAATATTCCCTCGGTATTTGTTACTTATAATGATGAAGTAAGCAAACTTTGGCATGAGCGATTTGGTCACTTAAACTATCGCTCCCTTAAAAATCTATGTAAAAAAAATATGGTGACAAGTCTTCCAATGGTATCTTGCAGAGATGGTGTTTGTTCCGGATGTGTACTCGGAAAACATCATCGAGATAGTTTTGAAAAATGTGCCTCTTGGCATGCCTCAGCCCCTTTACAGCTTGTGCGTAGTGATTTATGTGGTCCATTTCCAGTTGTTTCATTCTCTGGCTACAAGTATTTCTTAACTTTCATTGATGATTTCTCCATACGCACTTGGGTATACTTCTTAAAAATCAAGAGTGAAGTATTTAACATGTTCTTGGTCTTCAAGGCCTTTGCTGAAAAACAATTTGGACATCAAATTCTTAAGCTAAGATCTGATAATGGCAGAGAATATGTTAACAACAAATTCATCAGCTTTTGCACTGAGAATGGAATTCAAATGCAACATATTGTTCCATATACTCCACAACAAAATGGTGTAGCTAAAAGGAAGAATCGCACCTTAAAGGAAATGGCTAATTGTATGCTTCAATCTAAAGGACTTAGTCTTAATTTTTGGGCAGAAGCAACTAACTGTGCAAATTACATAATAAATTGCACTCCTACTAAGGTTTTAAAGAATATCACTCCAGAAGAAGCATGGAGCTCAATTAAACCAAATGTAAGTCACTTTTGTGTTTTTGGAAGTGAAGCATGGGCCCATATTCCAGATGAGAAACATAAAGCTTTAGAACCTAAGAGTGAAAAATGTATTTTTGTTGGATATTCTGAAGATGTCAAAGAATACATATTTATTCCACTTAATTCCAAAAATTTTATCATTAGAAGAGATGTAAAGTTTGTTGAAAATATATCGACCTACAAGCCTAGCTCGGCGGATGTGCCACCTCTCTCTATCCCTTCTACTTCTGAAAATATTTCTTCTTCAAATGATGACAGCGAGGATGACAATCCTCCCCTGCCTTCTCAGGATCCTCCTTCAGCTCCTCAGCGTTCAAAATGGGTTCGTGCTACTCGGGATGCAGCAGGTGCTCTTGCCGATGATCCTACAGATCAGCAACATACGCGTTCTCAGTTCGATAGATCCTCTTCTTTACTAGCTCAAGCTTCAACTAATTATGATCCTGACACCTTTGCAGAAGCTTCAGGCCATCTAGATTGGGACGCAGCTATGAATGAAGAATATCATTCATTATTGGAAAATTATACATGGGATCTTGTTCTCCTTCCAAAGGGACGAAAACTTGCTAGATGCAAATGGGTTTACAGAACGAAGCATGGACCAGATGGAAAAGCTGATAAACATAAAGCTCGTCTTGTTGCTAAGGGTTTTTCCCAAGTTGAAGACATTGACTATACTAAAACCTTCTCCCTTGTGGCCAAAATGAACTCTATTCACCTTGTTCTTTCACTTGCTACCTCTTTCAAATGGGAAGTTCATCAGATGGATGTTAAATCTGCCTTCTTGCATGGGGACTTGCATGAAGAAATCTATATGGAACAACCTACTGGCTTTATACAAACAAACTTCAGCCTTGTATGTCGGCTTAAGAAATCCCTTTATGGTCTCAAGCAAGCCCCTCGGGCTTGGTATGCCAAAATGGATAGCTTTCTTTTAGAAACTGGATTTTCTAGGTGTCATTCTGACAATACCGTCTACACCAAGAAAATGGGCAAGTCTCTTATCATTCTTGTTCTTTATGTTGATGATCTTATCCTTATTGGTAGTGATCCCAACTTTATAAACCATGTGAAGCCCAGCCTTAAAAAGAAGTTTGAAATGACAGACTTAGGACGCTTGCATTATTTTCTTGGTCTTCAAGTCTTGCAATCCAAGGAAGGTATTTCCCTTTCCCAGTCCAAGTATGCATGTGATCTTCTACGCCATTTTCACATGGAAGACTGTAAGCCATCCCCTTCTCCCTTTTAGTCTAGAGACAAACTTTCAGTCACTTATACTTCCCCTGAAGTTGATGCTACCTTATACCGTCAACCTTGTAGGAAAACTTTTGTATCTGACCCATACTTGTCCTAACATTTCCTTTGTTGTTGGCCTTATTGCTCGGTTTATGCAAAACCCACATGAAAGTCATTGGAAAGCAGTGAAAAGAATACTTCGTTATGTTCGATGTACAGTTCAATTTTGGATTCATTACAGTGCAAAAGCATCTCCTCTATTGGTTGGTTTCACTGATTCTAATTGGGCTGGTGACCCTGATGATCGGAAGTCTACTGCAGGTTATGTGTTCACTCTTGGTTCAGGACCTATTACATGGGCTTGCAAGAAACAAAGTGTCATTTCTCTTTCTTCAGCAGAAGCAGAGTATCGTGGTGCCGTAGAAGCTAGTAAAGAAGCCTTGTGGCTTCGTCAGATCCTGTCAGAGTTTGGCTTTCAGCAGCAGCATTTGATTACACTTTGGTGTGATAATCAAAGTGCCATTCAACTATGCAAAGATCAAGTCCAACATCAGCGCAGCAAACACATTGAACTCCACATGCACTTCATCAAAAAGCTCATTCACGACCATGTTCTTGAAGTGCAATATTGTTCAACAGATGATCAAATTGCAAAAACCTTTACAAAGGCTCTCATAGAGGCGAAGTTTACTAAACTTTGATTTATGGTTGGAGTTCAGGAAGTTGTCAGTAAGGGGGGATAGGCTCTAATGCCTCCTTCCTTCTCCTATTGTGTCATATTTGTACATCCTTCAATCCTATCCCAAGTTGTTCTTAAGGGGGGATGTTAGGATATTCCGACACATAGGAAATAGTTAAGTGTAACTTGGTCTAGTGTAGAGTTAGGTAAAATGTGTTTCTTTACTATGTATTTTTGTAACTTAAAGAGCATGGAGGGTCAACCCCCGATTGGTCCATGATCTCTATTTAAAGAGCATGGAGGGCCATTTGCAAGGTAACCATTTATGAGAAAAGCTTATGTAAATTTTCATTATTTTATTAATAAATTCCTGAAGTGGCCACGTTGGCTCAGGCCGTGGATTGTTTCCCTCTTTGACGGTTTTAACTACGTCAACAATACTGGTATATTGATCTATGATCTGTTTGTGAGCGATGTCCTTTGGTGTTCTACCTGAGGAACTTACCCTATAAATTCCTACAATTTGTTGTTACTAATTCTTAAACATGGATGAGAATGAAATAAATAATCAACCATTTATACAAAAGAATTAAAGCCATTTTCTTCTTGGACTTCAAAGCCACCATATAATTTTTGGCAAGCACAATTATCAATGGCACCAACTCAAATTGATTGCTATTGTACGCAACTTGGCATTGACAAATACCCTATAGAATAAAATGTTGTCAAGAATACCCAATTTATTTCACATCTTTTTGTTATGCATAAGATTTGATAGAATTGAGTCCTAACAACTAATGCAGCTCCTAAGATAAGGTGAGAACGTAAGTGCTTAAAGAGAATGAAATTAACTTAGCCTTAGAGCTTTGCCAATGCAAAATCATTGCCCCATGTATCAAGAATGGTGGCCAAAACTAAGTAAAAATATAATACCACTCACAATATCTAACATATTTTCTCTAAATAGTGAATTGATGTGTGTGTGTGTGTGTTGATAATAGTGGTCCAATAATACAAGAGCCATCCAACACCCATCTAACATGTAGATAATATTGTTTTCCTTTGTGAAGTTGCTTCCATAATATGATAGATCTCATAAATATGGTGTAAAGGGTTGCAACATGAAGAGGATAGTGTACTATTTTGTTTCTTAACAACAAACTTCACTATATCTAATATTGTGGTCCATAGCCAAAACTTGTGGTTTGGGGGGTCCAAGCTCAGATCTAGTTGTAGGTGAAAGGAATTAAGAATAGAAAATGTAAGTTATAAGTTGGCAGTAATGTGAGACAATACAAGCACTTGTATATAAGATAGTATATGTTAGTCATGTGGAAATTAGTACATATACTTTGAACTTCTTGCAAGTCAAAAGATTCATGAATAGAAAATCTAAAATACAAATTGGCAGTCATGTGAGACAATACAAGCACTTGTATATAAGAGAGTGTATGCTAGTGATCATGTGGAAATTAGTACATATACTTTGAACTTGTTGCAAGTCAAAAGATTCATGAATAGAAAATCTAAAATACAAGCTGGCAATCATGTGAGACAATGCATATATTTGTATATATGTTGGTAGTTGGTACAGATATTTGTATAATATAGTAAAATGTGTAGTCATTAGGTGTGGGGCTCAACAGTGTTATAATGTGAAAATCCAAATGACACAACTGTCTTTGTTGGGGTCAACTTAATGTGTATAATTCATAATTTCAGATTATTTTATGGACATCATTCAAAACCAAAATTTAACAACAGAGCATTCTCTCAAAATTATGGAGTGAAAATGGAACTTGGAAAATGTAGTTAAGATTTCCAAAGATAAAAGAGAACAAAAAAAAATTAAACCTCAAAACTGTAATAACATGTTGTATCTACATGATTCAAGGCCAAAATCTGACAGTAGACAGCTTAGCTTTTAGCTATCATCCCTCAGAACTTGGAGGCTGAAAACAAAACTTGGAAAATGTAATTGACAAACCCCCAAAAAACAAGCCAACCTTAAATTAATAGCATTTATAATTCAAGAATTCAGATGGCACACAACTATCAATGTTAGGCCCAACAGCGTATAATTCAAAAGTTTAGATAACACAAATCAAAACTAAAATCTAACATTCAATGTTCCCCAAAATTATGGAGATGAAAATAGAACTTAGAGATTGTAGTTGGCAAACCCATAATAATAATTTATGAAATAAAGATTAGCTGGAACTTGGAGATTGTAGTTGGCCAACCCTAAAATAATATATATATTTTTAATAGGTTAGCCTAAAATCTGTAATAACACCTTGCAATGGCATAACTCAAGGCCAAAATCTAATAACGGACAACTTAGCTTTGGGCTACCATCCCCAAGAACTATGGAACCCCAAGAACTATGGAATGAAAATAGAGCTAACTATGGAGTGAAAATAGAACTTGGAGAATGCAATTAACAATTGAAGAAAGGGAAAAAAATAGTTCGATCAAATTTATAATAACAATCTATTTTGTTTAATTCCTACATTTTGTTTAATTCCTACATGCTTTCTAGATAAGAAATGAAGCTATGGCTATATTTATTAACCCACATGCCACATGCAGCACTGCATATCACAAGTACAATAAACATGTGCTAATAGCATTTTATTGTCACTGTGCTCTTTTTACTTAACTATAACAATCACCTTTTATGTTACCATCTTGTCCATCAGATAGGAATAATCTAGTATTAATTAGACAAGATCTAAAGAAAATGAATCAATCATTAACTCATGACTTGGTGCTTATTGTTTACCATCAAACTATGGCAATGAATAGTAAACCACATGACACATGCAGTACCAAGCACAAACTACTAAAAGTATGTTAAAAACTTGTCGTGATGATGCTTCAACTGAACTGCATCAATACAATTAGGAATATAGCAGTTAATTGTGTTGAAAATAATATTATTAAATTTCGTTTCTAAATACATGAACAATTTGAGTTTTGTTTTTCTATTAATACACAATTTAGAACGAATATAATAATATTATTAAGAATTCATCTATTAAATTTCATTTGACAAATTTGAGTTCTATTTTTCTATTAATACACAATTTAGATGAATATAATAATATTATTAAATTCATCTCTAAACACGTGTCAAGTACTTGACTTGAGTTTTACTTTTTTGCTAATACAGAATCTAGAATGACCATGGGACATAGAATAGATGTTTTGAGGGTGATCTTGTTAAGATACTCTGGTGAAAAAATCACCAGTTCAAAATTCCGTAGACAAAAATCCAGCCATGCTAAGGGCTGGTGTGGCCCAAGCCGGGTGCGATCCTGAGTAATTTTGACAGCTTAGATGCCCTTGGTGGTGGTTACTCAAGCCACAGGTTACGCGTCCCACTGATTTCAAAACTCACATTACCTAACCAACCAACAAACAAAAAATACACAAAATTTAGAGTGAATATAATAATATTATTAAAAATTCATTTCTAAATATATGTCACGTATTTTATTTTAGCTTTTCTGTTAATACACAATTTAGAATGGATATAGGAATCAATGCAAAGTATGTGTGAAGTATCTCTATTATTGTCATCCACAGCTGTGTTGTCTAGCTGCTAGCAGCAAAACGAGGTGATTAGGCTTCTGTTAACATGGGACCAGGGTTCAAAGACACCTTAACCTTATGTGGATGCTGACAATGCTAGATGCAAGTCCGGGATGAGACATGGGTTCAAAGACACCTTAACCTTATGTGGATGCTGACAATGCTAGATGCAAGTCCGGGATGATTATGACAGCGTAAAAATGCCCCTAATACTTTATCTGGATGCTGACAATGCTGGATGCAAGTCCGGGATGATTATGACAGCATAAAAATGCCCCTAATAGCATGGCTATTAGCAGCTTAGCCTACACATAATTGTAGGCACTGTAAAGAGAATTCCAAAGAAATATTTCAATAATTGCAAAAACTCCAATTAAGTTTCTTACACAGCCCCAAGTTCAAACCACAGTAACAGGGGACCTGGGTTCAAAACAACTCACGTGGATGCTGGATGCTAGCGAAGCTAGATGCTAGTCACGGATGATTATGACAGCATAGATATGTCCCGCATGACAGCTTAACCTACACATAATTGCAGTAAAATACTGTAAACAGCATTCCAAAGAAAAAACTCTAAAATTTTAAAACTCCTTAGGTTACCTACACAACCCCAAGTTCAAACCACGGTAACCATAGAGCCCTCAATTACAAAATCGCGCTGAGTTTAACGGATTGTGTATGAAACATTATTATATAAAACAAATTTACCCAGTAACGTGGAGAGAACATTTAGATCCTTGTAGGCAGTTGCTGTTCCTGGTATGGAAGTTCAAATGATATTACAAGTGTAAGGATCTGTTGGCAGTAAAGAAAAAGCAAATTATTACCGTAATTACCGTTACAGAAAGCATTCAAAAAGGTAGCCTCCAGGATAGTTTATTTGGCAAAGCATGTAAAGTGCTGTGTAAAATATTAGGAGGTCTTCAGTTCAATCCCAAATTAACCTATGTCCAAAGACAGATGTGGTGTACCTATTGGTTATATTGGTAGTGGACAGAGAACCAACTCTATGTCACATAAGTACATGACCACCCTAATTACTGATTCCACTAATCGCCCCCTCCCAAAAAAAATAAAAAACTTGACAATAATGGCAACTATAACGACCATTTCTATAACATTTTGATTGGAAAATGATTACAATAAAGGGGAGTACACCTCCAAATACATCCTGCAATACAAGAAAGAATAATGCAGTTAAGTGCTGTGTAAAATATTGGGAGGTCATCAGTTCAATCCCCAATTAACCTATGTCCATATTAAAGACAGGTGTGGTGTACCTAACAGTGTGGTGTACTATTGGTTATATTGGTAGTGGACAGAGAACCAACTCTATGTCACATAAGTACATGACCACCCTAATTACTGATTCCACTAATCGCCCCCTCCCAAAAAAAATAAAAAACTTGACAATAATGCAACTATAACGACTATTTCTACAACATTTTGATTGGAAAATGAAAGGGGAGTACACCTCCAAATACATCCTGCAATACAAGAAAGAATAATGCAATTACTTCTTCACATAAACAGAACTTAGCTATTTCACATTCATTCTAAACTTTTTTGAATTCAATTCATTTTGATATTGCCAATAACAATTTGTAATTGCATCATCATTCCTTCATTCTTGCTCAAATGAAATCAGTTAAGGTTCTTTTATTTTCAGTTACCTACTCAGTAATATTGTAAAGCAATAAAGGGGCACCTCCAAACACATCCTGCAATGCAACAAAGAATAATGCAGGTACTTCTTCACATAAAGAACACTCTGCTATTTCACATCCATTCTAAACATTTTTAATTCAATTCATTTTGATATGCCAATAACATATTTGCAATTTGCATCATCATTCCTTCATTCTTGCTCAAATGAAATCAGTTAAAATTATTTTATTTTCAGTTATCTCAGTAATGTGGAGAGACATAAATATCTTTGTAAATCAATATTATGAAAAACAGTAGCTGTTCTTTGTATAGCACTTAGAACAATATTTTAGACCTAATAATAGGATCTGTTGGCAGTGAATCAAAAGCAAATCATTACCATAACATAAAGCATTCAAAAAGGTAGCAGCTTTAATGACTATTTCTGGAACGTTTGGTTGGCAAATGATTGTAATAAAGGGAAGGAAACCTTCAAACATAGCCTGCACTGCAAGAAAGAATAGTGGGGGTACTTTTTGACATACAGAATATTTCGCTATTTCACATTTATGCTAAACATTATTTAAATTCAATTCAATTTGATATGTCAATAACGTATTTGTAATTGTATCGCCATTGTTTTGTTTTCATTTACCTACTCAGTAACGTGGAGAGACGTGAAGATTCTTACAAAGCAATTTTATGAAAAACTATTTATCGATGGAAACAGTTAAAAAACCATGCACTATAATTGAATTTTCATTATAGCCATTGACAGAAATATGCCTTAACTGCATGGTAGTCTCATTCAGGAGAGAGTTATAACTAACTACATATGACAATGTTATAAACGGCCAAAACAAACATTTTCTTATTGAAGGAACTAAACATTCAAATATATATATAATTGACAATCTTTAAAAGTTCCCGACTTTTTTCAGACAATATCTCAGTCAAAATATGCTCTAATAAGTACATACACGTTTGTGTCAGTAAAAACTGGAAGTTCTCCTTTTTTTTTCTGAATATGTATCATGTAATGCAGAGAGAACCCTTTTCCCAAAGAGAACAAACCCGCATCTACTTTGCACCAACTTCAAGACTCTACATATTTCCTAAAAAAGGCATTCCTAGCGGAAACACAGCTAAATGCCTCTTCACTCACATTATTGTTAGTTCATTGCAGCTTGGACATTGTTCCCACAAAAAGGCATAAAGATTTAGAGTAGCGTGTCAACTTGGAAAGACTGGAGAAATTCTTATTTAACAATAACATTCTCATACCAATGATAATAAAAGTAATTACAACCCATTACCAAATGTCTCGTAGATATGCCAAGCAAAATCAGCAATGCAACTCTTTCTATGGTGTCCAACTTTTTAAACAACAGATAAATGTAGATTCAACCAAGACTTTACATCAGATATGTTACAAAACAAGCACCGGAGTAAACAGTTAAAGATCATCAACTATAAACTCAGAAACCAGAACATCACAATTTCATAAATTTCGTTTTATACAAATGTGCAACTTGTTTCCTGCATAAATAAATAGGACTGTCAAAAAGCATGGTCAGTGTTGCATATTGAAACCATACATCATTCAAAATCAAGTAACACAGATCATACTTGACATACTATTGAAGTCCTAGTGCTCTTCAGAGTCCAGGACACTCCTGCTTTGGCATGATGCATTCAGCAATCTCGCTTCAGCTACTATGACAATATAGTTAAAATTTAAACCCTCGGCAACCGTCTTGCAATAGTAGCAGGACCAGATAAAATAGACAACATTACATTGAAATCGGTCTCTTTAACAATAGCAGGTAAGGATTAAAAAACAAGAAACCCTAGGTCTTGAAAAAACAGTAGAAGGCTTTACAAGAAGAAATTCAAGAGGTTAAATATGTTTCTGGACAATGGTAGAATCGTCAGAATAAATATAACAAATCTGCTGGAAGAAGATAATCCTACGTCAGCCTTATTGTCAGTGAAGTGCGTTCAAAACATCCACATCTCTCTTAGAGAATAGAACAATTTTTCTGCTTTTTTCTCCGCTTTTTCTGCTTTGGTGGCTGAAGAACCACTTTAATTGCAGCATCAAAAACAGCCTTGACATTCTGCACGTCAAAATCAACAAATAGTACAGACTGAAGGATTAACAATTTGAAAAACATCCAGGCGACATATTCCTAAATCCAAAAGACATGTTCACAACTCTGTTGAGCAATAGATAGATTGGTTGAATAAATAAGAAACCAAATAATAACAGCAAATAGATGCAGTATGGGTAGATAAGATGTAGATCTATCACAGCATGTAAATGCAGTATGGGTAAATAAGAAGATGGGTTCCATAATAAACCCCACGCTGAAATTATTTTCTTTCCCATACAAGCTAAAGACAACCATAACAAGCCATATAAAACACCTCACTTCTTTATTCGTACCTGCTGGGTTTTGGAACTGCACTCAATATATGCTGCTGCTCCAATCTGCTTCTTCAACTCTTCACCCTGCAAAGTCAGAATGATAAATACGGATTGCAAGGAGTAACAAATCTCACACATAAAATCCAATTGAATGCAAATGTTTATAATTTAAAAGCCATGAAACAGACCCAAGAATACCATATCTATTTTCAGGTCCAGACTCCAAACGTATATGAAACCATTACATCTTTTCCTAGTGTAGCACAGACAATGCATGATGTGCATAATACTGTGCAACGAAAAAGTACTAATGTGCTCTCAAGTTCAACAGAATAAAGGAAACTATTATGATTTTTTAGTCATATTTGATTTCCTTTGCATTCTGTGGCTTCATTAACAAATGACCCAAATCTGTCAGATTTTTCATGACAAAGAACATACTTGAGCTGTTGTTATAGGGGCTGCTCCAGGATGATCAGCAAAGAACTGCTTGTCATCACGCAAATCTGAGGAAACATTAATAAATGGATAGTTTAGCAACAAAATATGAAAGCTGATGCATCGAATCCGACAGGCCTGAGTACAAAAAACAAATGGCGCCTCTAGGCAGCCAACTGCACAAATACAAAAGCTTGATACACACCTAATTTAGTTCCCACAAGAATGATTGGCACATTTGGTGCATAATGTCTAAGTTCTGGAATCCACTGCCATGCAAAGAACCAAACAGCATAAAAATAAGGCAAACAGATAAAAATAGACTTCGATGTCTGCGACATAAAGATAGATTTCACCAGAGCATTGACATATACCTTCTTTGATATATTTTCATAACTAGCCTTGCTGATCAGAGAAAAGGCAAGCAGAAAAACATCTGCACCTCTATAACTCAATGGCCTCAGTCTGTTGTAATCTTCTTGCCCTGCACCAAAAACACGAAGCTATTACCTACTTTATTTACTATATCATAACAAGTTACAATGCACCATGATTTACAGAACAATGAGGAAATCTTAAATATAAAACAACTATAGATGTCACACAAAACAGTTGTGTTGGGAATTGGTTTGATCTTAACTCCAAAAATCCATTTGCATTTGCATGATTGCAAGAATTGTATACACTGACTAAACTCATGCACTGCTACTAAACCAGCCTAGATTCATTTTAACTACAGAACAACACAGTGCTAAGAGGGATCAAATCTCTTTCAATGTAAAAGAGGTTTGCATCTTAAGAGACTTCATCCCTCTCAGTGCTTGGCATATCCAAAATTAAGATGGATCTAGGCTGGTTTAATTATTGATTTTATGTTTTTATTTTATTTTATTTTGTTTTATTTTTATTTTACAGCACATTACAATATCTCTAACATGCTGGGCTGGAGAAAGTCTCTCGGTGCAATGACCCAATCTTCTTTTCCTCTCAAGAGGTGTGCATTTCAACTAAATTCATTCACCACAAGGAGATGTTGCTTTCACTCCAGAGAACCTGGTTGACGTACATTTATTATACCATAATAAATCAAATGCACCACAACTTGCAGAACAAGGAGAAGATCTTGGATATAAAACCACTAGAACCATCAACCCAAAGAAGTTAACCTTAACTAAAAAAAAATCTTCTGTGCAATTGCAAGAATTGCATAAGCCAAAAACCAATGCAACACTGTTAAATGATCCAAACTTCTTTTCATCTCAAGGAAAGTTCATTTAAACGAAACTCGTTAAGGCACAAGGACATTTTACTTTCACGCCAGAGAACTTTCTTGTGCCAACAGGAGTTACTGATTTACATGCATTTAGTCCCATACACCAAAATAGGCCATTTTTAAGTACAAATCAAAAAATCAACTCTCATAAAATATACACTCATAATAGGTAACACAACAAATAGGCCCTCCATTACATTCAGAGGTACACTAATGGGATTCAAAGATACCCTTTCCCCTTTGGATGGTTTTGTTGGATCTTTTTAGGAAAAAGGTTAGCTTGGAGAGCACCCTACGTAACCAAGAATGCTATGAGGGAAATGGTAAATGGACTAGGATCGCAAAAATTATGGAAGTGGCAGATGGAGACCTCCCGGGTCATGGAGAGGTTGTCGGTGCCTAACAAAAACGAAGTTATGTTCGAGACCTGACGTTTGGCAGCCCAAAATCTTACCAAACTAATAAATAAAGAAATAACAAAAAGAAACCTCAATGCCGAAGGCAATGCCATGCCCTGGTGCAGCGGACCAGAGCCTCTGCCACATAAGGGGCTTTGCTTAGTATGACAGAATCTCAAATCTGACGAACATTCCAAATCAAAATGCATCCCAACACGGATCTTCAACAGAAAATGTAACTATTCCAATTCAGAAATAAATACGAAACACATCTGGACATTACCTGCAGTGTCCCACAAGCCAAGGTTTACTGTATTGCCATCAACAACCACATTTGCACTAAAATTGTCAAAAACAGTCGGCACGTAATCCTGGATGACACAAACATCAAACCCAATCAACATCCTAGAAAGAAAGGGGGCAATATATCATCAAAATCTCCATTTCAAACAAAAACACAAATCCCAAGAATGAGATGGGTAGACTTGAATATTGAGGCTGAATTCAGGAACAATACTTCAGATCACACACTTCTTCCAATCATACCAGATTTCTATTGTGACAAAAATCTATAGCAGTGTTTCTATTAGGCACATTAATGCCGGAATTGAACATAACATAACACTATGTAGCAACTTCCCTAAACCCATATCATGTCCAATGGGAATACAAATTGCATTTGAAAACCCATCGGAAGGAAATCTCCTGATTTGAAGAAACAAAATGGTTGGGCAGCTCTTACCGTTGGAAACGTGTTGCTTGTGTAGGAGATGAGCATACAAGTCTTCCCCACGGCCCCATCCCCCACGGTCACACACTTGATAAACCTGGAAGTGCTCATGTCATCAAAGCCTCTTTCTCACAAGCCTGTTCAGCCCACCCCTGAGAACTTAATAACAGATATCCTAGCACCCAATGAAACACAATCGGCACCCAACGAACCAAAATCGGCACCCAATAACCCAAAATGAGCACCCAAATCACCAAAATAATCCCCTGGTCACAAAGATCCCAGCTTTAGGCTCCCCTGATTTGAGAAAAGGCATCTGAATCAGTCATGGCGATGACAACTGTTCAGATTTGCAGGCATCCAACCAAAAACCCATTAAATTGATCCCGACATCCCAGATAGTACCACCAAAGACCTGCTCAGTTGTTTACTTTCTCCAAACCAGCAGAAAATGTGATGTAAGCAGGTACCCAAAAGGCGCTCAAGAACAGGGATTGCAGCAGATCATTGATCGCGCATTGAAAATACAAAAAAAATGGAACGAGCAGAGACACGGGGACAGACAAACCGCATCACAGACAAGAAAAGGTCGCAACGCCCAGAAGAAAATGAAAGGGTAAAAAACAATCGAATATGCTCGGGGAGCACTTATGGGCCTCTTAATGGCTCCTTAACAGTCATGTTTTTTAAAAAGCAAAGACAGCAAAGCACAGTGAGGATTGGATGTAGATAATGAAAAAGCCTAAAGCCTTCCAAAGTCTTCCATTTTGACTTACCTTTAAGCGCCTATATCTCTAACTGCCTGTTTGTGCCATTATTATTGCGATCGTGTGGTGTAGAGAATCATGCCCTTAAATATAGGGGTTGAATGAATATCACGGATATCCATGGCCATTGGCGACATTCAAAAATTAACTATCTTTCAGTTTCTAAATTTGAAAGGGATTCTGTCTTCATTGCCCATTCGAACTCGAACTTCAACGATTGCTTCCCTATATGTACTCTACTCTCTTTCCTAAAGATTCACCAAAGGTTGATGTTTGTTATAAAATCTTCCAGCTAATTATACTTGAAATAGTATTTGGTTTCATTTATAATATGAACTTAAATATATGATTTTATGATTTTATTGGAGATAGTTTTAGTAATGATCATAAAAAAAATATTAGTTTCTTTGAAAGTAAGTTTCGTTATCAACTCGATCATAGTATTTTTTGAAAGACAGTTGATGAGGATGGGGGCGAGGATGAGCTCTGTGGGTTCCCGTAAGGGTTTTGGTCAATCTTAATTTACTGCAACATGTTACCATTACTGCCCATGTACTCGTAGTCGTTTGTTCGTTGTTATCGCCCTCGTTCCTGGTTCATATGTCGTTTTCAGGATGACTTCTACTGCTATATTGGGAGATTCAATGGAAACAGAGGAGGTGGATTATTCTGAGGACCCGCATCCTAACCGTGTTATTTTTGGGTGCCCTGTTTTCTCATCTGCGGAAGCTGGCCCTAGTCTTCCATCGGAACTGTTTCCGCCTAATTCCTCTCCAGTGTTTGCCCTGCCGGATCATCGTTCAACTCCTCCCTCCGCAGGAAATACCTCTCGGGGTTCCCCTGCTTTGGGTCTTCCTCCTTTGTCCCCTAGGACCCTCCGCTTTATGTCGACTATCACGCCCCCGTCGCCCTCTTTTGATCCACATCCGCCCATTTCATCCTTCTTCGCCGCAACGTCTGCTGGTCCTCATCCTTCGGTTGCTCCGACCCCATCTGTTCCCCTCCATTCGCCTTCTGGATGTTTTGAGACTCCGGCAGTTAGGGTTAGGTCTGCTAAATCCATCCCTCTGGACGGCTCCCCGGACCCTTTAGCGGACCACCCATCTGCACCTCGTACGGGGAAGAGAAAAACAAAGTGCGTGAAAGCGACCTCAAAGGATATCTCGATTCGGTTAAGCGAGACCTCTGCTATCGAGGAAGCAGCTATCATGGCTAGTACCATTCTCGTCGGACATGTTCGTGGCAGGGCGTATTCGGCCACTCAGCTCACTCAATGAGTAAAGGAAATTTGGAGGGGTGTTCTCAAAGAATTACCTGAGGTTCAAGTTTTACCTAGAGGATGGTTTGCTCTCCATTTTGCAAAAGAGAACTATACATACTTGGTGCTCTCCAGACACTGGCACATTGAGATGGCGCCAGTCCTATTAAAGAGATGGAGTCCTCTCTTTGATCGGGAGAGAGAACAAATTGGGGCTGGTCCATTATGGGTTCGTCTGCCAGGGCTCCCTCTTCAGTACTGGTGTGAGGAGGTTTTCATTCGCATAGGGAATGCTCTGGGGTCATATCTTGACCATGATCGAACTTCTGTAGAATCAAGGAACAGAACCCTTGTGTGCATCTTGGTATACTTGGACACCCGTGAGGGTTTGGAGGAGAAGATTACCTTGCATTGGGGGAAATACTCTAGGGTACAGATTTTGGACTACGAAGGGGTTCCATTTCGTTGTTGACGTTGTCACAAGGTGGGGCACATATTCAAGAAATGTCCCCTCAACAAGAAACCTGAAGATGCCCCTATAACATCCAATTCACCCTCAAGGACCGTATCGTCGGTCATCCTGTGTTCACCTGCGCCGGGACTTTCTGTCAACACTTCACAAAAGGCAGCAGGCGAGGCTCGCAGAACTCTCTCTCCGCCGGTCACCAGCTCTCGAGCAGCTGTAGAAGCCGCTATTACTTCAGGACATCTCTCACTCCTCCTTTATCTTGTATTTCTCACTGCTTCTCCATGCATTCACCATCCATATCTGCAACATATTGCACTTTGCCCACCTCACCTATCATTACACCATCCGCTCCCTCTTTACATACATTATCCTCGCCTTCCTCATCCCCATCTTCATCTCGGAGGTCATAACCTCATCATTATAATCTTAGACCTTGTATTTTCACTCGCGGATCTCCATTGAATATTGCTGGTTTGGGTCTTGCCATTCCCGGTTCAGTCTCCTTGTCTACTCGGGGGAGAAAATCAGACTTATCTAAAGCTATCAGGCGTGCTGGAGCAGAAGTTGCCTTTGGGCGCCAATCCACTCTTGATGGGGTTCTTAGAGCAGCGAACACCCCTGGTAGCCTCCCTCCATGAAGTGTCTATCTTTTAACTGTAGGGGCTTGGCTAGTGCCTCTAAGAAGCTAGCCTTGTGTAGACTCTTTGAGATTGTACCTGTCAACATTATTCTCCTCCAAGAAACCCTTGGCCCGACTGAGCTCATCTCTGATTCTTTGACCTCTTTATCTCCGGGGTGGATTTTTTTCGGCCATGGATTCTACTGGGAGATCCGGTGGCCTTGCGATTGGCTTCAATCCTAAATCCATCAGGGTCCAAGCGCCCTGGGGAGGTCAGGGGTTTATGGGATTAGATCTATTTTCGGCAGACCTAGGGACCAGCCTTAGGATTATTAATATCTATGGTCCTTGTCAACAAAGGGAGCATTTTTGGCAACATCTGTTGGGTCTCTCCATTTTCTATGCTGACCATACCATTATTGGGGGTGACCTCAATTTCTCCCTGGGATATGGTGAATCTTGGGGATCCATGGCACAAGTGGACTCGATCACGGGCTATATGACTGATCTTTTGGAGAGACATAATCTGATTGATGTCCCTATGAATAAACCACTTCCCACTTGGAGGAACATAAGAGTTGGTGAGGCTGCCCTTGCTCGCAGACTGGACAGATTCATCATGAAAGGGTCCCTTATTCAGCAGTTGTACTTTTATAAACAATGGGTTGGAGCTGGAGGCATTTCGGATCACTCCCCAATATATCTGGAGATCTTGGGACCTCACCATAAGCCAAAAGCTCCATTCAAGTTCAATCATATCTGGCTACAGGATCCTACTTACATTAGTATGGTTAAGGATTTTTGGGATGCAAATCCGATTGATAGATCAGATTCATTGGCAAAAGGTTTTTGCTCCAATCTATTCGAGCTCAAGCACCTCTCTATCAAATGGGCCAGAGAAAAACACCAGAGGGAGAATTCAGCGCTTTTGCACATAGAATCAGAACTTTGCTCCTTATTGGACGAGCGAGGATTGGGGTTTATCACTGCGGAAGATAAATCCCACCTGGTGGAGCTTGAAAACCAGAAGTCAAAGATACTAAAAGATAGAGAGGAATCTATTCGTCTTCGAAGCAGAGCCATATGTTTAAAAGCAAGTGATGAAAACACTCGTTTCTTCCACAACTATGCTAAAGGCAGAAAGGTCACAAACACCATATGGAATATTCCATTGCCAAAAGGAGGAGTGGCTGATACTTTTGATAAGCTCTCCCACCTAGGATCTTCTCATTTCAGGAACCTCTATAAACACCCTCCTGGTTCGACTATTGCTGATATTATCAATATTGTTGGACACTTCCCCAGGTTTGTAAATGAGGAAGAGGCGGTAGCTTTATCTGACCCTGTGACACCGAGGGAGCTTAAGGGCACTTTAAAATGGTTCAAAAAGGAAAAAAGCCCGGGACCGGACAGTTGGACCATCGAATTCTACCTTTCTTTCTATGAGCTTCTCAGCCATGATCTGCTGAGGGTAGTGGAGGAATGCCGAGTATCTGGGTCATTATATAATGCTATCAACTCAACTTTTATTGCCCTTATACCTAAATCAGACTCCCCATCCTCCTTCGATGATTATAGATCCATTTCTCTATGTAATTATCTCTATAAGATCATCTCTAAGATCATTGCAAATCGTCTCCGCCCTATCCTGTCCCGTCACATTGCCCCTCATCAATTTGCTTTCCTAGAACATCGTCAAATCCATGAGGCTATTGGTTTGGCCCAGGAAGCCATACATACCATCTGGACCAGTCACCTTAAGGCCATCACCCTGAAGATCAATTTGGCTAAGGCTTTTGATCGGGTTAGTTGGCTTTACATTAAGATGCTCCTTATCCATCTGGGCTTCCCTCTCAATTTTATCAACTGGATCATGGCCTGTATCACCACTCCTACTTTCAGTGTTCTGTTCAATGGGTCTGCATCTCAATTTTTCCACTTTGAAAGAGGACTCAGACAGGGATGCCCCCTGTCTCCTCTTCTTTTTTTCATTGTCATGGATGGTCTTAGTCGTTTGATTACTTCAGCCAAGAGAGATGGGGATCTTTGTGGTCTCAAAATATCGGATGACTGTTTTCTCACCCATCTTCTGTTTGTGGATGATGTCATTATTTTTCTTGATGGCAGTATCAGGGATTCCCGCTCTTTTTCAAAGATCCTCTCCCTTTTCTCATCTGCGACTAGGATGCTAGCAAACCACTCAAAATGGACCATCACTTTCACTCGTACTTCCATCCATGAGTCTCAATTTGCTCTCCAACTATTTCCATACTGCATCAATCCCCTAGATCGAGGTCTTAAATACCTAGGCTTTTGGACCAAGCCTGTCAGCCAGAAGATAGCTGACTAGACTTGGCTTGTCTCAAAACTGGAAAAACGGCTTAACTTATGGAGTCACCGATATTTATCCAGAGCCAGTAGACTAGTATTGGTAAAATCTGTACTGGAGGCCACGCCGATCTATTGGATGGCTCTTTCTTGGATTCCGAGGAGCATCTTGGCCAAGTTACACCAAATCTGTAATAGATATCTATGGAATGGCAACCAGGACAAACAGATTTTTGCATGGGTGGGATGGAATAAGATAGCGCTGCCCAAAAAATGGGGAGGCTGGGGACTTAAAGACTTGCCTCTATTTGCACAGGCTCTTGCTGCTAAAATGGGGTGGACTTTACTTACAGGACAAAATCTTTGGACTAGAATCACATATTACAAATACATTTGGCCTCTGAATATAATGGAATGGATCTGGCTTCCTAATTGGTCCAAAACTGGCATTTCATCTATCTGGAAAGCACTTCTAAATTCACTGCCTCTCATTAGGGAGAACCTGGTTTGGAAAATAAATGATGGATCCTTGGCTCGTATTGGATTAGACCCATGGAATGGGAGTGGTGGCAGACACCTGTTATCCAGGAATCTCATACAGCATCTACACTCTCGGGAGATCAAGGTGCTAGCTAACATAGCGGATCCTCTCAATACTACCATTTTTGCACAGCGATGGAAATCTGTACATCAGATTAATCTACCACAATGCTAGCACCAAGAATGCAATGATTATATAAATGCTCTATCTGACTTGCACATTAGGATCAAAGAGGGACCAAATGAACTCATATGGCATCAATCTGATAACAGTATTTATACTCCAAAGGCGGGCTATTTAGCGCTGATATCGAATAAGGTAACGGATTTGATCACATTTTGGTGGCAGGCGATATGGAAACTCACTACGCCTCCACGGATCAAGCTCTTTTTTTGGTGCATATTAAAAGGTAAAGTCCCCACAGGTGAAAACATCATGCACCTAGCTATCTACGGGCCTACCTGGTGCACACTACGTAAAAATGCAGCAGAATCGACTTCACACCTTTTCCTGAACTGTACAACCTTGATGAACTTGTGGCAAAACATCTCCACAGCCATACGCTTCACGGGCTCATGGGAAGGTGATGACATAAACAGAGTCTGGGAAATTTGGTATCACCGGCATAAAGGATCTAAACTACAGAGCCTCCCATTAATCATCAGTTGGTATCTCTAGTTGGCACGGAACCAAAACATTTTTGATAACAAACCTGTGAACTGGCCGCATCTTTCAGCACTTATTATATCGGCCTATAATGAGATCATTGAGCCTCCCCAACCTCGCACCCAAAGGCCTCATGACCCTCCGCATATAGATAAAAATACCCCTTGGGCATATTTTGATGGTGAAGCCCAACAGCAGGGATGCGGGGGTGGCTTCATCTTATACATCAACGATCAACATTTCTATAAAGTCCGGATGGGTTTGGGGATTGGCTCAAACAATTTCGCTGAACTCATTACTCTTTGTCATCTCATGCATTTCTCATTGGGTCATAACTGCATGAACATTCATATATTTGGAGATTCGAAGATAGTTATAGATTGGTTCAATAATATCACTATTTGCCACACACACACACTCAGTAATATATTGGATGAAATAAATTTATTGAAGGCTCATTTTATTGACATCACTTGCAATCATATCTACAGGGAACGCAACAGCAGTGTCGACGAACTATCCAAGGCGGCCACGTCACTTCCCCGAGGAGAGTGGTTAATACATGAGCAGCGTGGGTCAAATGCATTCCAATACTACCATCGACCCTACATAGACCCACATTACCATAGGGCGGATAGCCCTTGAACTGAATATCTGATATATTTTTGAAATTTTTGAACAATCATATGTATATAGTGTACAAAAATTAATTTTAAAGGGCCTTGCGTGGTATATATGTACATAAAATAGAAGGACAAAAAAGAACATCCTGCGTGATGTTATTTGATATTTATGTTGATATTTTTGGTCATATACTGAGCCCTCAGAAGGCTGACAGACACAATAACATATGCATTATGCATCTACAATATGTAATTTTTCAAGATATTGAAAGATTACGATTTTTCCAGTGGAAAAAAGTTTCATTATCAACTCGGGCCTATAGAGTTTTGGTGCTTGGAATAGATTTATAGTGGTCTCACTCGTGTAAGTACTATTTAAATTAAATTTGTATTTTAATCTTGGAGTAAGACCTACAATTGCGTAGAATTAGTTAAGAGTTAATCATCTTTCAATACAAGAAAATAGTTTAATGATGCAAGAATTTAAGAGGCATATAGCAAGAATGAAAGTTTATTCCCTTATTATGTAGTATTGACCCATCATTTCAGGCTTTGTGATTTTTTTAAATAATGGTGATAAATCAGGCCACATTCATACATGTTAGTTAGTGATAACTGTCCTCAATATAGTTGACAACTAAGTTATGATAGATTTTTCCACATTAAAAAGAAAAAAGATCACAAGGAAAACTGCAATTTATAATTTAGTTTTATTAAAACCCAAATTAATCACAAAGAAAATTGCAATATATAATATAGTATTGTTACAACCCAAATTACAAATCAGTTTCAAAGGTGGAAAAACATATCATAAGTGAGTGGTTAATCCCTAAATGAGGGCAAATATCATTCCCTGTTATTTATGAATCAAGATTGACTCGTCACCTTAACTTATTTCTTTATGTTTTAAAAAACAAGCTTTAGAGGCTAGTTGATATCTATGATAATTAGTATGAAAGAATTCCAAGTTTTTTGCTAATTTGTTCATGAATTGCTAGACTAGTTTTTGGCTAAGAAATCATCATCTAGAAGTATCTAGTCATTAAAATCACCCAAGAAATCATCGAGCATCTAAGCCATTAAAACCATTCATTTTGCCTTCACACAAGGAGTCCCTTAATAAAACACCATGTTGCCCACTAATCTACTTTTGTTAAATGACACAACCTGAAATTTTAAAACCACCCTACATCCATCTTAACTCAGGATATACCAAGCCTCAAGAGGGATCAAATCTTTTTTCACTCTAAAAGAAGTTTGCATCTCAAGACATTTGATCCCTCCAAGTACTTTGTATATGTGAAATTAAGATGGATCTAGGTTGGTTTAATTATCAATTATAATTATAATTATAATTATTAATCTTTCAAGGTGCAAACCTCTTATCTAAGTGTAAAAGAGATTTGATCCCTCTAGACCAATGATAAATCTGGATTTAAAATGGATTTAGTTTGGTTTAATTTCCCCTTTTTAATTAGGCTATACTCCACATGAATACCATGGGTCCTCATAAACCTAGATCTCAAAAAACATTGTTAACCAAATCAAATTTACCTTAACCAAGTTAATATTACATTAACTACCCAACAAAAAATAATAATAATTAATTAAAATACTAATAATTAAGTTGACCAAATCAAGTTTACCTTAACTACCCAACAAAAATTAATTAAAATAATAATAATAACATAGAATTTTATTTTATTATTTTAGTTTGAAGTTATTTTTATTATTTAAGTTGAAGTTATTTTTATTTTAAAGTAGGATTTTTTGATATATATATATAATATATAATATATTTTTTTTTTTTTTACATAACATAATTGAAGAGGACATTACAACATCTCACATCTCTAAGTTGGAGAGCATCTCTCACCACAATTAATTTTTTTTTTTTTTTTTCATATACTAACCTAGATCCATAAGTCAGGATCTAGCAAGCTTAGAGATGAATCAAATCTCTTATCACTCTAAAAGAGGCTTGTAATTCAAGAGATTTGATCCCTCTAATTTTATAGATCTAGAGTTAAGATGGATATAATCTCTTATCACTTTAAAAGAGGTTTGCAATTCAAGAAATTTGATCCGTCTAGATTTATAGATCCAAAGTTAAGATGGATCTAGATTAGTTTAATTATTAATTGTTAATTATAAATTATTTGTTTAATTTTAAATTTTTTATGTAATTTGAGTGAGTAAAATTTTAATTAATAATAATAATAATATAATAATTATTTATTATTATTATTATTTTATTTATGTTATTTTTGTGTATTTTTATTTTGTGTAATTTCACCTAGTCAAAAATGTATACATAACTAACAAGACAAGACATAACAAACAAGAACATTCTCTTCCATACCCAGCAATCATTTATTTATTATTAAAAAAAATTTGTCAAATTCCTTGAAAACAAATTGTACAAATAAAAATTAAAATTATAATATAATTCTTAATAAAAATTTCCTAAAAGATGATAATTTATAATAATTTTTATAATTTATTTTTTTCTTAATTTTAATATTTTAAATTTTTTTTTTTATTTTTTTGTAAGTTAAATTAGCCTATGAGGCTTTCCATGTGATAGGTCACTAGTTAAATCCCCCATGGGTGCTTACATACCAAAAAAAAAATTAATTTTATATTTTTTTTTGTAAGTTAAATTATATTCCGTGAAATATTCACATTACATAGCAAATTGTTTTCAAAACCTTACTAGACCCACCTCCCATAAAGGAAACCAAAGGTGAAAATCAATATGAAAGACCCACCTCCCATAAAGGAAACCAAAGGTGAAAATCAATATGAAATATATCCATGAGTCTTACAGAAAGAAAACTAAGATCCTCTAGACAAGAACTAATAGTAATAAAGACTATTAGCAAAGACTATTGCATAACATTTAGATCATGAATCGGAAGAGGTCAAACGGCTGGATCATCTGCCCTTGCACCAGGAGGCTCTTCTAAGTTTAAACTCACGCTGGATGTGTTTTTCCATGCGAGTCAGGTGAGAGTCCAACTTATTCATATTATCTTGCATCTTCCACTAATTCCTCTGGAGTTCATTCAAGAAAGAAACAATATAATTTCTATCTTCATGCTTCTCACGGAGGGAACATCCCAACAACGTCTTCAACTGCCAATGAAGGGTGACAGGTTGTGGATACTGATTCCTTCTTCCCCAAGTGTGACTAGGGTTAGGAATCCAATGTCATACCTCATTAAGCACCTCAACATCAAATCGTAATCATCTTGGAAATGGAAAAGTAAATTCGCAGAGGTGAAAGCGTGAGGAGTGGCTCTTGCATGTAATAATCTTAGGAGCAGACCACTCCACCCCACCATTATTTCCCAGATTCTCACAGCCAATGACAAAAGAGAAAACCATAATCTCGATATTGTAATTTGACACGTAAATCACCCTGCTCAAGAAGCACCATCCACCTCCACAATAATTTATAAAAAATCATACCAATCAAAACACACAACATCTAACCAAACCACATTACTAATTTTATATTTTATTAAAAACAAAACAACTTTTTTATTTTCTCATTTAGTGATGATGATGATGGTTAACGTCCGCTGAGACCAAATAATGATCTATCGGACCTAAAAAGACAGATTATTTATTTTGATTTAAGATTTTATTCAGATGCTCAAAAAGCTTGGAGAGAAGC
>APFE031667690.1:221221-256236 GCA_000404065.3 Pinus taeda
AAACTACTTTTTAATAATCTCCTCCATTAATATTATAAAAGTTAATCAACCATACACATTTACTTTTAAAAAAAATCACTTCAAACAGATTTCAAATAATAAAATAAACCATAAAAAATCACTTCAAACGTATTTCAAATAATAAAACAAACCATAAACTTTGCCAGCTTGCTTCAATGAAATAGATCCCCTGTGTCCCATGTTAGTGTACTCCCTCCTCTCACAAGTCAATTAGGTGAGATCTCATATCTTCATCATTATTTTGAGGTATATCTCCATTTTTATGACTTTTTATCAATTTTACACTTAGAGAGGGAAATATATATGTTCTCCATAAGTCATTATGAAATAGGGTCAACGTCTATGCTAGGTAGGGTTTCCCTGGGTTTTAGGAGACAAATGGCAAATAACATAGTTTTGTTATGTATATTCCCTTCTTTTCCATTGTTTGAGTTGGATTATTTAGAGAATGATGGATTTGAAAGGGTTTTGGGATTTTTTAAATATGATTTAGGGAGTGCTTTGAATTATTTATACTAAAGAATAGTATGTAATGTGTTAAGATGGTGAATAGGAGGATTATAAGACATTTTTTTTTTAAATCACATTTCAAATTAATTATAGATTAAAATATATTTGATATTTTAATATGTGTAATATTATTTGATCTAAGATTTTTGTGATTCATAATAATTTTTAAAGAAATTTGTGGATGAATCACATAAATATTATTTGAGGGTCAACGTTTCGAATCTACCAATGAGATTCTTCTTGGTTCTGATAATGAACCTTATTGGTAAGTTTGAAACATTGACCCTCAAACATACCTATGTGTAATATTGTTTTTTAAAGCTAGTTTATTTGGTGAGATTATAATATTCTGAATAATGTAAGTGATAAAAGTTTTATGTTCAATATTGTGTCACAAATTTGTGTTCCCATATTTTGGGTGATTTTTTTTTGGGAGAAGGTAGTGATATTTAGAGGTTACAGTGGTAATGGTTGAAATAGAGATAATGTAAGTGATGAAAGTTTTATGTTCAATCATGTTACCATATTTCGGGGGAGACTTGTCTTTGAAGGAAGGTAGTGATATTTAGGGGTTATAGCGATAGTTGTTGAAATATAGACAATGATAGTTAGAGGTTATAGTGGTAGTTGTTGAAATAGATCCCATATGACATGAGTACCAAACCAACCCATTTAAGTATTTCTAAAATTTGAAATAATTTAAATATAAATATAACATACCATGAAAATTAAATATTATTATTATTATTATTATTATTATCCAATTTTAAGGTCACAGCCATGCAACACCGAAATTGGTGTAGGAGGACCTCCCTTGCTTGTTGGGACAAGGGACCCCGCCTCCTGCGCAGTGATTTGACTGCTCAAGTCTTATGAAGGATACTACTTACCCTACGGTTTTGAATTGTGGCCTCTTAGGAGGAAACACATGCTCTTAACCATTAGGCCCACGACATGTCAAACCGACTAAATTACTTATTTTTCAAAAAAAATCATATACATAATATTAAATAAAAGATAAAATCATTTAAATATAAATATAACATAAAATGTCAATTAAATATAATTATAAAATAAGTTAAAATATATTTGTTGATAAATCACATTTCAAATTAATTAAAGGCTAAAATGTATTTAATAATTAAAATATTTTAATATGTGTAATATTGTTTTTTTAAGGGTAGTTTATTTGGTAAGATTGTGATATGCTAAATAATGTAAGTGTTAAAGGTTTTATGTTCAATATTGTGTCACAAATTTGTGTTACCATATTTTGGGAGATATTTTTTTCAAAGAAAGTAGTGATATTTAGAGGTTATAGTGGTAATGGTTGAAATAGAAGCAATGTAAGTAGTAAAAGTTTTATGTTTAATCACGTTACCATATTTAGGGGAAGACTTGTCTTTGAATGAAAGTACTGATATTTAGAGGTTATAGTGATAGTTGTTGAAATATAGACAATAATAGTTAGAGGTTATAGTGGTAGTTGTTGAAATAGACCCCATATGACATGAGTACCAAACCAACCCAATTATCTATTTTTCAAAAAAAATCATATACATTATATTAAATATAACATAAAATAATATAAATATAAATATAACATAAAAATAAGTTAAATATAATTATGCCAAACTAATCCAATAATTTATTTCAAAAAAATCATATACATAATATTAAATATAATCAAATAAAATAATTTAAGATATATAATATAAGCAAAAATTAAATTATATTAAAAAATAATTAAACTAATATTTTAATTAATTAAAAAAATATATATTATCCAATAAATTCATATTAAAAAAAATGTTTATTTTTATATTTACATTTATTTTTAAAGGGAAACATTTTTTTTAAATCGAATCATGTTGTAAAGTAAAATGAAAAAATGAATGATTTCCAACCCTAAAAAACCTTAATATAATCTATATACTTTATTATAATTTTGTTTCTACTCATGGGAAAGTAGAGCCAGTGTTTCTTGCAAGTCAAGAATGTGGACCTACGGTTAGGCTATAAAGAACTTCTTGGAAATTATTGCACAATGGAGAGCATAGAGGTGCAGAATATTTTAATTTTACAATGGAGAGCATAGAGGTGCAGAATATTTTAGTGATAATACACACTGAGGATCATAGGGATGCATGATATTTTAGATATGGAGGGTACCCACAAATGAGTAGGGTACATGATTTTGTCTAACATTTTAGGTTCTTAGGTATCTGTTTTTCTTACTTAAAAAGTGGGGAATGTAGTGGGGAATAAAATGTGACCATTCATAACCATGATTACACTTTAGACTTGAAGATTGCATGGGCCATAAATATAACATAAAATGTAAGGGAAGGGTTTGTCAAGGAGAATATGGGTCTCAATGAGGTTGATATTAAAATAATGACCAAAATTTCAACAAAACTAACCATAGATTGGTTGCATTCAACCACTCTTTGCATAAATGTGATAAAAACGACCATTCACCAACTACATTAATTATTTTGTTTTTATTTTGTGGCAATCACATTCTTTTGTCTTCTTTGTTAACAAATATACTTTCCACACCTAAAAATTTGAATGTTTTGCTTTAAAAAAATATCTTAGTGAATTGGGTAAAGTTGTTGGCATATAAAAGGAATTCTCGGTAACACTGAGAGATCAATACATGGGTAAAGACTTTCGTATATGGTTCTTTGGGTTTTAAGCAAAGTATTCTTATTATTATTTCTTATTATTGATGTAAATTTTTAATGGTATTAGTGGCATTTTAATAGTATGAATCAATAATCTACTTTTATGCTTGTATTTTTTTATATTTTGTTTTTTTCTTACAATGTGTAAACATTAAATTAATATATAAAAATAAAAAATTTATTGGTAATTTATATTTATTATTATTATATTTAGTTTATTATGAAGTGTTGCGGTAATGAAGTGTTAGATGAGATGTTGTAGTTCAACATCTTAGCTAACACTTTATTACAATATTAGTGAAGTGTTTACGATTCTGAAGTGGTTATTAATTGGTTCTTGGGGATCTGTATATTATACAGCTTGGCCTTAAATTATTGGCAACAAAGAATTCATATGAGGAGTTGCAGGTATCACATATCCATAGGGAACACAATATTGATGTGGACAAAACATCAAAGGGAGCAATGCTTCAGCCTGTAAGACATTTAGTGATTATAGAAAAAGTCGTTAATGTCCTTAGGGTGAATGCCAAGAACATTTTTTGAAACAGAAGTTGTTGTAATTATTGGGTCCTTGCCTGTTTTTATGTTTTATGTTTTGGATTGGTAGAATGCAATAGTTCTTAATAGACATATATAGGAAGTTGTAATTGAATAGTATTTTGTATATTTTAATTTCCATGAAACAACAAATATACGATTTTTTCCATGGGAAAAAAGAAAAGAAAAGATGAGATGTTTAAAATTTAATTTAGTTTTTTTTCCATCTCAAAGGAACTCAACAACCTGCCCGACACGTAGTTACTAGTAAACCTTTGGGGATCTATGACTTGTCCTTCAAGTCACAATCAGGGAGATTTAAACCTTAGATCTCTCAATTTTCTCAGGACTCACATTACCTTGATCGCTAATTGAGTTTTCCCCTTAGGACTTCAAAATTTTATGTTTAAATTTAACTTCATATTCCAATTTAATTAATAATCATATCAAAGCTTAAATTAAACTACTATATATAAAGACAAGGTAGCATAGCTAGCATTCTTGCCGCTTAGTTTAATTATTAAACTTTGAAAGATACAAAACAACTATTTATAACATATATGTGGATAGTTATGCTCCAATTTAAATTTTTTTTTTTCTTTTGTATTATTAATGTTTTTTTCTTTTGTATTATTGATTGTGTAAAAAATAATAAAGACTTCTTTTTTTCCTTTTTCCTTTTTGTTACGCATATTATTTAATACTTACAGAAATCATTAAAGTCGTCATATATTATTTCATGTTCTTCATCAAGGAGGAAAGAAAATTTATAATAATACATAATAAACTTACCCACATTAAAAAAAAATGGTTGCATTGTTATCATTGACCAAGATAAATTTTACTAATCTTCACAAAATAAACTAAAAGCAATTTATTGTGTATAATATCAATTTTAATATGCAAATAAGATTTTCATCACAACTTTGTGATGAAAAGAAGTAGAATTTCCTTTATAAAATAAAATAAATATTGGCATGTAGATAAATCTCCCCCGAATATATTTAAATATAAAAAAGCTTATATAATATACATTTGTGTTGTATATCTAATTTAATGACCATACACGTGACAACCAATTGAGCAAAATCTATATTTTTTCAATAAAAATGAAAGTACCAGCTGAAGATAAATATTGTGCTAAAAATAATGTCTACTTAGTAAAGTATATATTTTCTCACTAGCAATAAAAAACAAAAGTAACATATTCATAGTCATCTGTGAAAATAAATGTTCGGCCTAAGATAATGCCTTTTATTAGAGTCTTTAATCCTCTCTAGAAATCTGCAATTAGAAAATAAATATCGTATATACATATGCATTGATAAATGCTAGGGTCAAGGTAATCTTGTTCATTAGAGGCTTTAATCAATTAATAACAATAATTATATTGTGGATGATAAATGTTGTTGATGGCACTTAATCAACCATACATTTTGACGATGATTCACGTGTGACACCATAACATTCTCGACAAATTGGAGAACATCATTTCATTCATACAATTTTGTGTACTTTATAAGACCTTGACATAGCGTATCTAAATGTTATCGCTTAAAAGCCGTGAGAAAATAACGCGCCCCCCGGCCCGCCCCCCCCCCCCCGAATGGAAAATGAGCTTTGAAGTAAAGAAAAGTACAATGGAGTCATGATTGATTCTATTTCCATATTGTGGGCCAATTAACTTAATGAATAAGGATATAATAAGAAAAGAAGTAGGATATACCATAACTCATTCACACTTACAATAGAATCCTATATATCAAATAAATATGTTTGGAGAACCATTGATTCACTCTTGTATAAAGAAAGAACAATAATTTCAACATCCATGCTAACAATTCAGTAGCCATATGGAAACAAAATGTGAGGGCATATGTACTTTCAAGGAAAGAAGAGGACATTGAAGTGCTAAGCACACTTGGGTCTAGAGGAATCTTTGATGGATAACTTCACAAGAAGTCCTAGTTACTAGGTACATGCCTTTTGAGGTGATGATTGATGCTATGTGATTTATTTCACTAGTTTCAATCCCACTTCTTTTCCCCCTCAGCATTACCCAATGCAATGAGTGCTAAGTGCATAATTCAATATCATGAGAAATTGGTAATTTTAACTAATGCTCAAGGGATATGGGTCATGCATTAATACCATATTGTATGTAATAATAATAACCAAAATGATATTTCATATTTTGTATCATGAAAGATGGCCAAATATTTAAATAAATAATCAAGGGAACTCTAAATGAATAGTTCACAAAGCATACTACTTTTTAAGTTTTTGTATATAGGGTAACAAGAAAATCGCTCTTGACTATGGGTGAAACTCCATGAAATCACTCCATAATTTCATGCACTTGAGTCATATGAGTCTTGGAGTGAATGACTACTCAAAAAGTCCTTGAAATCCATGAAGATGATGAATTGCATTATTATGCAATTCATCTGATAATTTCAATTCCACCTCTACATCTTATAAACATCACTTAATACAATAAATATTAGCTCCTCACTAGCTATTTTCACTAATATTAATAAAATATAAATCATAAATTTATAACTTGCTTTAAAATAATCTTAGAAATATAATATCTCATAAATATATTGTCAAAAATATTAAACTTAAAAACATATAACTAAATACTAGGAGCTCATGAACCATTTTCACTAATATTAATAAAATATAAATCATAAATTTATAACTTGCTTTAAAATAATTTATTTTGTTACAAGTTCGGTTATGGTTTTATATATTCCAAAAAAGAGAGAGGAGCAAGCTCCTGATACATATGGGGCTAAAAAGAGTCATGTTGAAGAAGAATAGATCGGGAATGCAATCTCGGGTACCTTTAGACATGAATTCAAAAATTCCAGAGTTTCCAACTACATTTCTAGCATACTGCCGTACATACTGTGAAAGCAAGAAAATACACTTACATAACATAACTTCAAAAACTAAGAAATGCGGGTAAAAATTCAAAACACTTATGACGCATTTTAATATTTGTTTACAGATTGATCTTGTTGAGATCTCTATTTACTGCTCTGATAGTTGGAGTTTTCTCCCTCCTGATTCAGAGTAATGTTTTTGAGGTAGCTGACTGTCTCCTCTAGGTGAGTGCACTTGTTGGTGAGAGAGTCTATTTCAGCTTTCAAATCTCACTTGAATATTCAAATCTTGGATTGTATCTTTTACCTTAACGATCATGAATTTGTGAGCTCGACATGTAGTTCATTTCTCATTTTTAGAAGCTCGGTCTACTGGATTCAAGTCCATGGTTTAGTGGTCTTCTGTTGTCTTATGATATGAAATATGATCCTCTGTGGTATGTTGGTTCTTCCTGTTGTCTCTGTTGGGTGAAGGCACTATTGTTGTTCCTCGAAGCTTGATAGGATGATGCCTATGGACCTTCTTATTGATTGGATGAAGATCCAACTTCCCCTGATTAAGGCTCTAGTCTACTGGCTTGATTTGATACAGGAGGCAAAAGGAGGCTAATTTCACTAAAGAGAAAGCGAAAATGGAGGAGTGAAGAAAGTGGCCAAAAATGAGAGCAGATATGGGCGAATAGGCAAAGAAAGATCAGAGCGAGGATAGCTTGAGGCTCATGATAGGATTGTGAGCATGAGGGGAGCAGGGGAAGCAAACCAAAGCCAGCAAGCATGGAGGGGACGTCTTGGGATTGCATAGAGAGGGAGCGTAATGGTAGGAGAGGGCTGAGGGAACATGGAGAAGGAGGAAGAAGCGCGGGCAGAGAAGAAAGGAGGGGGCAATGGAATGACAAAGAGAATGCTGGAGTGGGAGATCCACATGTAAAACAGAGAAGGACCGAGGAGTGAAGTGAGGAGTGAGAGGCTTGAAATTTAAAGGAGAGCAGTGAGCGATGGAAGGCCAATTCAACTAGGTAGATATGGTGACCTGGGAAAGCCCGATTGGAGGAAAAAAACACAACTTAGATCGGATGGAAGGACAGGTTATGTGCAAAATGATGAGAGTGGAGTCACGAGATCTCCAGGACCTGTCAGCCATAAGGGAATCTCTACGAGGATAATTGTGGGTACACCACATCACATAAGTGTTGAAACTCGGAATATAATCTTTGGAAGATATTTTTGACATGAAATTCAAACAAGGATGAAAGGACTAAGGAATAGGTGTGAAGAACACCTCCTCAGCTACTCTTGTTTCCCCTTTAGGCCTGGCTACTACCAAATTGGCATGGTGGTCAACGGAGCTATTGTTTTCTCACAAGATGTGTTTAAAAGTGACATTTCCCAGGTCTTCCAAATTTTGCTTTATTCTATTGAGGATTTGGTGCATGGCAGCATTTGGAGGGGTTCTTCTATTGATCATGGCTTCATTGATGATATCTAAATCTCCCATTATAATAGGATCTCTGATTTCATTTTTTTTAGAATCTTGGTGCCCATTAGTAGGTCATAAGCCTCAACCCTATTATTAGAGGCTTACCTTAACCCCACTCATAAGTTACCAAATTATTCCCCCCTGGTTCAAGGAGGATTCCTCCTACTCCAGCTCTACCCTGATTGTTTTTGGAGGCGTCATCAAAGAAAAGACAATGCATGTTCAGATTTCCATTCCATGTTGAAAATTATTCCTTATTTAATCTAATTTTTTAGTTTTGAGTTGGGGGTCTAACATTGGGACTGATATTACAATTACTTCTGATAGTTTCTTGGCTGATCCAATCCCTCTTTTTGCTAGAGGTTGCTACTGTCTATTGCTTTTAAACCTTTCATGTTTAGAAATTTTGAAGTGAGGCCCTAAGTCTTTGACAAAGCTCTTCCAATCTTTGGGGTTTGGTCTCTGAAGATGTTTTGATTTGTTGTGAGCCAAATCTCCCAACAAAGAAATGACATGAGACTTTCCCATAACCTTTTGATGGTTTTCTTGTTCTTCAATGAATATGGGTATTTTTTTTCCATTCAGTGAAGAAGTCATTAAAGGTTATACAAAAGTTGAGCTCCATTTCCAGAGGACTTGTGAGCTGCTTCCAACACTCTCTAGCAAAGGTGAAATCCAAGAAGAGGTGTTGGATGGATTCTTCTTCATTTAGACACATTGAGCACCATGAAGGGTCGGAGAATCCATTTCTTTTGAGGCTATCGACTGCGAGAGTTCTGCCTTTTAGGAGAGTCCAACTAAAAATCTTGACTTTGGGGAGGCTTTCTGTCTTCCATATAGATTTCCAGGGGGGTCAACCTTGTTCATGTTGCATTCCTGGAGAATGATGTATCCGGACTTGACTGAGTAAGCACCCCCACTAGGATCCTAGATAAATGTGTCTTCAACTTCCAGATTTGTTGGGGTTGATCCTTTGAGATGGAGGACTCAGAGATCCCATTGGATTTCTAAATTTGGAGGCAGATTTGGAATGTGTCAGTCATGCCAATTTTTGTTTTGCCATTGATATATAGAGTGCAGGGATGTTAGCCCCTTATCTTGCATCCATGCTCTTAACTCCTGGAAACTTGGGAAGGATGATAAAGGCTCTTTCCCCATTATTCTATTTCCCCAAACCTTGATATTTTTGTCATTTTCGAGCAGCTTTGAAGTGTACTTGGTGATAGCGGATAACATTGTTTTGACTAGCTTCCATACATGCAGGAAAGGCCTTATAAGGACATTTTCATCCAACAAGTGAGTTCTTTGATGATTCATATATTTTAAAGCCAAATTTTGTTTCCACCAGCTATCCTTTCTGATTATCATTCTCCATATAATTTTGGCCCCAAGGGAAGCATTCATGATTCCTGGAAGCCTTATGGATAAACCTCCCTTCTTATAAGGCAAAATTACTTGTTCCCATTTGACCAAGCTGAACTTTTTGGTCTCGTTTTTCCCTCATTGCCATAGAAAGCACCTTATTATTATCTCCATTTGTTTGTGGATGTTGGTCGGAGCCAGTATAGTGGCATATTGGTAAATCGGAAACGCAGTGAGCATGGCTTTGATTAAGATCACCCTGCCCACTATGTTCAACCACTGCATGCCCCAACTTTGGATTTTTTCCTTTATCTTTTCAGTTTGTGTGCTCCATAACTCAGCCTTCAGATTCTCTTTTGATATGGGTAGTCCTAGGTAGAAGAAGTGACTCCAATTTTTCTATATTGGAATCTCTAGGATCTATGATATTCTTTGCATGGTGCGGGAGGAAGCATTCCAGCCGTATATTCTACATTTTTCATTGTTTAGGAGACCACCTGGAACCTCCATGAATTTATTTAAAGACTTTTTTTAAAGCAATAATGCATGAGGCTCCACCCATCAACAATGTGTCATCTGCGAACAAGGAGTGATTAATGCTTCTTACACCATGTGATATGTGCAAACCAGTTAGTGTTCTTTCTCTCCTGCTATTTTCCAAAGCTCTAATTAATGAATCTGCCATTATTATATATAAGAAATGGGAAGGGGAAAACCTTGTCTCAACCCTCTGGAACTTTGAAAGAAGTCACTCAGTCTTCCATTTATCAAAGGGGATATCCATGGTCCTATAATGTAGGCACTGATTACCTCAATGATGTCACTTGAGAAGCAAAATTTCTTTAAGATGACAGTAAGGTAAGGAAGGCTTACACGGTCAAAGGCATTGGCCATATCCAGTTTTATGATGATTCCATGTTCTTTTTTCAGCATGCTTGAGTGTAGTGCTTCTTGGACAACCAGAACATTGTCAATAATCTGTCTACTTGGAACAAAACCTCCTTGGTTTACCGAGATAATCTCAAGGAGAACTTTCTTAATTCAATTGATTATGATCTTCGTTATTATTTTTTAAGAAGAGTTGCACAATGATATAGGTCAAAATGTGCTAAATGTGGAAGGCCTTGCATCCTTTGGATTTAAAGCCAAATAGGAGGATTTAGTAAAACCTCCCATCTTTTCTTTAATAAACACATTCCTTATCATTCTTACTAAATCCTTTTTTATTATATGCTAGTGATGCCTGGAAAAAAGTAATTTTGAAGCCGTTCAAACCCGGTTCTTTGTCCAGATGTAGGCCCCAAACAGCTGCCTCGGTTTCTTCTTCTCCGATTTCTTGCATAAGTTTTGAATTTTGGACAATACTTATCTTGTTTGGCACATGGTGCAAAAAGGATTTGAAATCCTCTCTTTCTCCATTATTTGTTAGGAGGTTTTTAAAATGTTTATGTGCCTTTTTTTAAATCAGCAACTCCTCTAATTTCCTATCCCTCTATTTGGATTTTGTCGATCTGATTTCTAGCCCTTCTGATTTTCATAGAATTATGAAAAAAGTCTTTGTTTTTATCCCCTGCTTTTAACCATAGGCTTCTTGACTTTAATCTCACCACTTCCCCTTCTTTCTGGTTTTCTTTGTATATTTCCCAGTAGAGGGCCTTTTCCTAAAGATGGTACTCTTTGGGCTCCTCCTCATTTTCTTTTGCCTCTTGAATTTCCTCCATTTTTTTAAATAACTTAGCCTTTCTTTTCTTTGTTTGTTTTTCTTTTTCTATGGCCCATTTTTTCAATTCCTTGATCAAGTTTTTTAACTTGGTTTCCCGCACATAATAGGGGGACCCCGAGACTTTTTGGGACCACACATCTACAATTAGATTTTTGAAATCTTCATTGCTGTTCCATGCTGTGTAGTATCTGAAAGGTATAGGTCCTTGATTTTCCAACAACTCCATAGAAATTACCACCAACTTGTGGTCTAATGTTGTTGTGTGAACGATTCTTGATTAGGCTTAATTGTAGTTGGAGATGATGATGTTAGGCCCTTATAACACTAGTGATTCCCCCATTACTATTGTCATTATATCCCTTATTGTTATATTGTGCCCCTATTGTCCCCATATTGTTATTAGTATGCCCCATATAAACTCACTATTGTTATTTTTGTGCCTTTATGTTATTACTGTTATGTCGGCTTGATTACATTGTGACCCCTTAGACTCCTATATATAGAAGGGAGATTTAGTCATTTGTATCATCCAATAATTATTCATTTGTGTAATGTAAAGGAAGTTTCCCCCTCAAAGAGGCTGAATTCTAAGGCGTTGATCTATCTTTTCTATCTTTTTGTGAGCTGGTTTCCTAACATTTGGTATCAGAGCTTTGGATTCTAGGGTTTCGCTACTCCAAACAGGTCATCATGGCATTTTCGCTATAACTTTTTTTTTCTTTCTTTTTTTGCGACTTTTCAGAAGATAAAAAAATCCATTTGGGCTGAAATCGTTTTGAACTTGGGGTCTGGATACGATTTGAGGAAGTTTGCATTTTTGCAGACTCCCGAATTACATTCTAAACAGGTGACCTAGGGAAATCGTCATAACTTTTGTTTTGGGCATAAAATTTAAATTTCATAAGATGTTTCAGAAAGAGGATAGCCTGTAGTTTTTTGTGCATTAGTTTTAGGTACTAAGGTTGAAACAGTGGCACGTGGCACATTGTACAAGTTTGCTCTACTGAACTATTCTATAATCAGGGCACCGTGGGAGATTTGGCATCACTCTTCATTGGAGAATCCAATATTGATCAGACTTGCAGGGTTAGAAAGAGGAATCAAAGGGATACCTCAAGATGAGATTTCAGATATTCAAGATCCGCAATTACAGAGATACAACAGATTCACTATCAAGCACTTACAAAGTGAAAAAAAAGGTGTGTAGTTTTTTTGAATTTTGCATAAGATTGGTTTGAAAAGTTAGTTTGAAGGAATTCAAAGGGAAGAGTGAAGAATCATTAGCATTAATTAATGCCCCGAAGAAAGAAAATGGAAACACCTAGTAAGCAACTTTGAAATCTCTAGCATGACTCGTGAAGAAGAGGAAGAAATGCAACAGGATATATCAAAATTACAATACCAAGTACAACAAATTTCACTCTCATAAAGGTAAATGAAGCCAAGATGAATGGCGTGGAAGCTAATATGAATGGCATGCAAATTAAGATGGATGGTTGTGTGGAAGCTAAGATGGATGGTTTAAAGAAAGGCGTAGAAGCTAAGATGAATGGCATGGACGATAAGATGGAAGAATTGAGGATGAATTTGAATAAGTTGCTACAAGAAATAGTCACTAATGGTGAAAGGGTAGTAAAGGAAACTCACGATGGGAACAAATGAAATATTAATCATGATTTCATAGACTCTAATGTTGGATTGAATACCCACCATGTTCCAAAAATTGATATGAGGAAGTTTGATGGCAAGGATCCCAGAACATGGATACTACAGATGGAGCAATTTTTCGATCTCCATAAAAACACACAAAAGGTACGTATTGCAACTTTATATTTGGAACCAAATCAATTTGTATGGTATCAATGGCTTTGCTCTCGTAAAAAAATTGTCACTTGGGAAATTTTTATGGAAGAAATGATAACACATTATTAGGATACAAAAACAACACCCTTTTTAGCAAATTGATAAATCTCAAAGAAAAGTGTTCAATGATGGAGCACGTTGAGGACTTCCAAAAATTGAACATAAGGGTAAAAGATATTCCAGAGGAGCATAGGATTGATGTGTTCGTATGGACTTTAAAGGATAATATCCAACATGAGGTTCGCCTTTGGGAACCTGATTCATTGGAGAAGGCATTTAGGTTAGCAAGAAAAATGGAAAGCAAAATTATGGCAATGAGGAAGCCTACCACTCACAACTATAAAGATGGAAGTGTTGTTGCCCATAGACTTTCACAACCTACAAGGTTGACACCACAACAACTGGAAGAAAAAAGAACAAAAGGGCTTTATTACAGTTGTGATAGCAAATACACTAAAGGTCATAAGTGTGCTCAGAATAAGGTTGCCAAAAACGTTTTTTGAAACTGAAGTTGTTGTAATCATTGGGACCTTGCCTGTTTTTATGTTTGAATGTTTCATGTTTTGGATTGGTAGAATGCCATAGTTCTTAATAAACATGTATAGGAAGTTTTAATTGAATAGTATTTTGTATATTTTAATTTCCATGAAACAAAAAATATACTATTTTTTTCCATGGGAAAAAAGAAAAGAAAAGATGAGATGTTTAAAATTTAATTTAGTTTTTTTGTATCCCAAAGAAACTCAACAACCTGCCCAACACGTGGCTGCTAGTAAACCTTTTGGGATCTATGACTTGTCCTACAAGTCACAATCGGGGGGATTTAAACCTTAGATCTCTCAATTTTCTCAGGACTCACATTATCTTGATTGTTAATTGAGTTTCTCCCTTAGGACTTCAAAATTTTATGTTTAAATTTAACTTCATATTCCAATTTAATTAATAATCATATCAAAGCTTAAATTAAACTACTATATATAAAGACAAGGTAGCATAGCTAACGTTCCTGCCGCTTAGTTTAATTATTAAACTTTGAAAGATACAAAACAACAATTTATAACATATATTTGGATAGTTTTTTCCAGGAAAAAAAAATGAACTTTTTTATAAGAAAATAAAAAAGTTACAAACGAAAGAGTTAACATTCAGCAACTCCTCTGATCTTGTGACCAAAAACTCAGTCCACTAGGAGAGCGACATACTTCCCCTTGGCACATCGAGACCAACAAAAAGACAACAGTCCTTCTTGCTTACTTCCGGTGCTTGCTAGAGGCAAAATCTGTCAAAAAGATTTTTAAAACAGAGGCAAGGCATACACATACGCTGCCTGCTGGAGTCAAAGACACACGCTGCCTGATAGAGGCAAAGACATACGCTGCCTGCTAGAGGCAAAATCTATCAAAAATATTTTTTAAACTATGACAAAAAAACGTGGGCCTCCTTTTTAAAAACGACCCACAGATCTGTTCTGAGAGTTTGTTTTCAATTTTTACATGACCGATAAAAACAGATAGGTAATACACCAGCAAAGGTTTCTATGACGAAACAGAAATTACAAGATATAACCATGACAAAGCAATATCCTGTAACAGCAGAAATATTTTGGTAAAATTAAGAGTGAGGAGGGAGATCCGACACACGGATCTGATCATGTGATTGTTCTGTTATCCTCCACGAATCCGTAGCGAGCTGCAAACCCTCCTTTGAAAGATTGTCTGCTTCTCCATTCCTGTCCCTGTAAATGTGTTCAATGGAAAAAGGATTAAAATTGGACTTTAAGGTTTGGATCTCTTCCAGAAGAGGCCTCAGCATATAGTTTTGACATCTGTATTTCCCATTTACCCAATTGATTACATTTAAGGAGTCACCAAAAATCTGAACCGAGGAGATGTTTCTGGTAATTAGCCAGCATAAGAGCAATTTCAAAGCGGATAGCTCGGCGAAGTTGTTGGTGTCGGGGCCTAAACCTACAACAGCTTTGAGGGAGTGCGAGGGGCTAATATGAATGACTATTCCTGCTCCCGCATTATTGTTCTGAGCTGCTCCGTCGAAGTAGGCCCAAGGGATGCCTTCCCTAATTCGCTCTTCTTTTTTAGGACCTGAGGATCGAGATTCTTCAGGTTCCGGAATGCTGGACAAAATTGCCGAGCTTTGGATAGCAATCACCTCTGCTGGAGTAAGCTGTTCCTTGAATATGCTTCTGTTGCGGGCTATCCAAATACCCCAGCAAATGATGGGGGGCAGATTTCTTAGGTTTCTCTCTGGATAATGGTTCCACCAATATTCCCAAGCAGAAAGGAATGAGTCCCCTTCCCACTTGACCAACTTGCCTAAAAGCCTCTGCATTTCTTCCCAAACTTTCCTTGTAAAAGGACAAGCAATGAACAAATGGTGAATGGATTCTGAGTCTGAGAAGCATAAGGGACATCTACCTGGGCCTTGTTTGTATCTGGACTGAAGAACGTCCCAGGTAGGGATTTTCCTTCTTAGAATACACCAGGAGAATAATCTAGCTTTCTTGGGGCACTTCAATTTTAGTAGTGATTTAACCCACCAGTCTGGGTTAACCCAACCTTTCTTCTTCATTAAGAAAGAGTACCCCATCTTTGGAGTGTAGGCACCAGATTCAGCATGTGCCCACACCAATTGATCTGGCCTGTCTTGAATTCTGACATTTGATCTCTTTAATTCCTGAATAAACCTCCTCCACTCATCCCTCCACCTGGGATCGATTCCTAGTTCCTCAATAGATTTCCATGCTTGGCCCCAGATGGTTGACTGACCTGGGTTTGCAATCTGATTTAGGCCTTGTATCCTCATCGAATCGAGATGATTAGTCAGCTCAGGGGGTAGGGCGAAAGATTCATTACAACCCACCCAGGGGTCTCTTCCAATCCTAACCTGTTCTCCGTTCCCTACCTGCCATGCCAGGCCCTGTTCGATAACCTTGAAGGCCTCTACAGTGGCTTTCCAGATCAAAGAAAAATTTCTGCCTTTTTTATTTGGGTTCCTGATCCAGTCATCTAGGGGCAAGGGATCGATGTATTTTCTTTTCACTACTCTGGTCCATAGATTCTCAGAAGTGATTAAACGCCAACCCGACTTTGCTGCTAGGGATACGCTGAAATCAAAGAGATTTTTAATGCCCCATCCTCCCCAGTCTTTTGGCCTTGCAATTTTGTCCCATGCCACCCAAGGGAGCACTGAGTCCTCCTTTGTCCCTGACCAGAGGAACCTGCTGCAAATTTGTTTAATCTTGTGGAGAATACCTTTTGGGATCCATGTCAAGGCTGCGCAGAATACTGGCATGGCCTGAAGAACTGAGTTCACAAGGGTCAACCTGCCTGCCCGGGATAACCACTTGAAACTTCAGTGGGAAATTCTTTGTTCAATTTTCGCCACCAGCCAGTTCTAGTCCTGCTTCCTATAGGCTAGAGGTTTTAACCAAAAGCCAAGATATTTGAAAGAATTCTCCATCTTACAGGCCTCGAACGGTAAATGAGATAAGATCATGAGTTCCTCCTGCCGGTTGAAGCCCTCCAAGATTATCTGGGACTTCCTGGAGTTTATTTGAAGGCCTGTTGCTTTCAAGAACAGATCCAAAATACTTTTAAGTTATTTAATTTCATTTTGACTCCCATTTGTAAATAATAGAATGTCATCTACAAAAAGGAGATGTGAAATGAACAAATTTACAGCCACTTCCAAACCTTTAACCAAACCTGATCTTTTAGCATTGGATATCAGTCTGCTGAGGCCCTCCGCAGCTAGAAGAAAGAGCAGTGGTGAAAGGGGACATCCTTGCCTCAGGCCTCTATGACCTCTGAAGAATTGGGAGGCAGCCCCATTTATTAAAACAACAAAGCTTACACTTGAAATGCACCCCATGATCCAGCTTATGAATTCCACCTTGAAGCCCAGGTGAGTCAGCAGCATTCTGAGATAAGTCCTGCTAATTCTGTCATAAGCTTTAGACAGATCAATTTTTATCACTGCCCCTTTTTGTCTTGAATTCCTAATGCTGTGGATAGTTTCCTGGGCCACCCCTATAGCTTCGTGGATTTGTCTGCCGTCTAAAAAACCAAATTGCTCCGATGAGATGCAGCTTGAAAGGATCAGCTTCAGGCGAGCCGCGATGGTTTTTGCAATTATTTTGTATATGCAGTTGCACAAAGAAATTGGCCTAAAGTCTTCGAAAGTTTCCGGGGCCTCCTTTTTGGGAATGAGAGCAATGAAAGTTGCATTGAATGGGGAATAAACCTCACCTTTTCTCCTTGATTCCTCCACCACTTCCGTTAACTCCTCCCCTATTAGCTCGAAAAAGTGAGTGAAAAGTTCTACTGTCCAGCCATCCGGTCCCGGACTTTTGTCCTTTGCCATAGATTTTATAATAATTTCTACTTCCTCTTTTGTCACCTCTCGAAAAAGATCTTCAGCTTCCTCTCCTTCCACAAAACGAGGAAAGGATTGAGCTGTTCTAATAATTTCAGCTAAAGAAACCCCTCCTGGGTCTGAAAACAAAGATTGAAAATGATTCTTTCCCATATCTGACAAAGCCTCAAAATTTGATGCTTTCCTGCCCTCAGAATCCTTTAATTTCCAGATGGTATTAGCATTTTTCCGGCCCTTTGCATAGTTGTGGAAGAATTTTGTATTTTCGTCACCTGCTTTCAGCCAGATTGCCCTGCTCTTGAGCCTCCATTCTTCCTCTTTGTCCAGTAGGATTTTTGCTCTCGATTTCTCCAGATTCACAATCCTTTCTTTTGACTCCTGTGTAGCATAAGCATCCGCCTCGGGATCTTCTAACTCTCTGATCTGAATATCTAATTTGTTCAAAGATTCATTTTGCTTCTTCCTTCGTTCAGCTGCCCATTCTATTGTTGCTTTCTTTAGTCTTTTAAGATTTTCCATGAAAAGAGCTCCTTTATTTCCAAAAGAATCTCTTCCCGGGTGTCTCCAAGTATTCCTGAACAGCTGATTATACACTTCTTCTTGCAGCTAAGAAGCATTGAATTTGAAGGGGGATGCTGGTTTTGGGGGAGGCTTGGAGAGTTCTAAGAGGATGGGGAAATGATCAGAGTTCCCTCCATCACCCACCCATTGCCTGAACATAGGAACATTTGAAGCCATCAAATCACTGATGAGGAAGCGGTCCAGCCTCTTTGCTATCCTCTCCTCCCCGGTTCTCCTATTCCTCCATGTAGGTTTGGCCTTTATAATGTTTACATCTATCAGCTTGTGGGAAAGGAGTAAATGAGTAAAAAAGTCTGTTAATGGATCAGATCTTGCCGAGGGACCCCAAGCTTCCGCAGAGCCTAAGGAGAAATTTAAATCACCCCCCAGAATCAGATTTTTCCCCTTTAACAGATCTTTGGATAAGAGAGCGTTCCAGAAGACTTCCCTTGCCTGGCAGGGTCCATAAACATTAACAATCATGAGTGAGAAATCGAACTCGGGATGTATAACTTCCATACCCAGCACATTGGGCATTCCCCAATGGCTCAAAACTTTCAATCTGCCATCCCTGCAACCAATGGCCAGTCCACCCGAGTGTCCAGCTGCATCAAGGGCAACAAAAGACCACCCCGGGAGAAGGGATCTGAGTACAGGTTCGATATCTACAGCCCTACCCAACGTTTCTTGGAGAAAAACCAGATCCGGGTTATAGCGAAACATTAGCTCCTTCAAAGCCAGTTTTTTGGGTTTACTTGTTAACCCCATGCAATTCCATGATAAACAGATCATTTTATAACCGCTTCAGGGGGTTTTGCTACTCTAAGCGCCCCAGTAATCACCATTTGCTTCCCATCAGCCACGTCAATTTTTGCTTTGACTTGGGCTTTGGACATATATGATTTTCTCCCTCTGCCTTTTTTATGAGAGATTTTTTACGAAGAAAAACCCAACCCACCCACAGTCTCCCCCAAAACAGGGAAGGGATCAGATTTTTTACTAAGAGATCTAAGATTATAAGTGCGGGTGGGGGTAGAGCCATCCGGAGCAGGATTTTCTAAGGGAACGACTTCTCGGTTTAGAACAATGGAAGGAAAAGCATCAATTACATGTTCAATGTTTGAATAGACATCATTGCACATTGAAGTCAAAGGAAAATTCATAGAGCGGTGGTCAACATTTGATTCAGGAAAAACGACAGAATTTGGAGTGACTGATTGCTTTCCAATGAGGATATTAGCAATGGCCTCAGAGGTTCCCACAGAATTCTTCTCGGATCCACTCTGTTCTTCGGCAGCCTTTATCGGATCTCCTTCCATCTGTGGTGGAACTTCCTCCTCCTGAGAATGAATCCCTTCCATTAGCTTGGTCTCAGAAATGTTCTTTGCCGCCAAAATTGGTTCTTCCCTCGTGTTCTACTCCCACTGCTCTACACTTTTGTGAACCCTCCATTTGTGTCTGCCCAAAGGGAAATCCCTTGCCAGGTGACCGAGTTAGTGACATATATGACACCTGAATGGTAGCAGTTCGTAGTCCAGCAACTGCTCAAAAACATACTCTCTGTATTGAAGATTTATCGAATCCACCAACCCTTCGCTTGGATTCAGACGTACTAAGATCCTCGCCACTGCCCTTTCGTGAGTGTCTAAATAGGATTTGTCGGCTTCCAGAAAGGTGCCCAAAAAGTTCCCAATTGAAGAGAAGACTGAATCCACCCAAAGGAAAGGTGGTAAGCCCGGAGCCCTCACCCAGATGGGGAATTCCTCCATCTTTTCCTTGGACGCGTCGAAGAGAGGAGACCATCTTTTGAAAAATACTGGGCATTTCCCAAAGGCCCAATTCCTTCCTTCAACCCATTCCATGGCTTCTTTGCTGTCAAATCTGATCATGAACCACCCTTTTACCATAGTGGCGGTTTTGAAGGATTTCGCCGGAGTCTCCTTCCATTGGCTCTCCGCCCATTGCCGGAGAAATTTGCCAGAGACAGGACGCCCCTTTACTCGACCCACAAGGGTGCTTTCTGCCACCTCCAGCGCATCTTCTACCTGCACATCCATTCCCAATACGAAATTCCTTTCCGCTCTTCTCGGCTTTAAGGTTTTTCCTTTCCTGCGCTTCCCCCAACTCTTTCTCGATCCAAAACGCCTTCTCTGACTATGCCTAGAGCATCTGAAACGCTTTGGGTTCCATCCTTACCCCGTGCGTAGATGTTTGCATCCTTTCCTGAAGGCAAATGACTCGGGGCTCCTGATGGGTTTCCTTCCTTATCAGAAGACTGGCTTCCCTTCTCTTCCAACCTCCCCGAGGCGGGAAATGACTCATCTTTTCCCTGAACAGCAACCTTTTCCAACCCGGAGGCGAAACCCTCTTTTACCAAGCCGCCTGTAAACAGATCCTTTGTGGATTTACCCACTAAGGGGTCACTTTTTTCCTTTGCTTCCTTATCCGAGCCTTGGAAGCTACTAATAGATCTCCATATTCCCTGCCTGGGACTGAAATTATTAATATCTACTAAGCCGCCCGATGGGCTAAAAATCTTCGAAGGTGAGAGGATCTTGCCCTCTGAGAGCTCATTCTTTTGATGTGGGCATTCCTTTGCTCGATCCCCTGAGAGCCCTTTGCAAACCTCGGATTTGCCAAGCAACCCCTTCGAAAACAAACTCATATCCAATGGGGGTTGTGACGGTTTGCTGCTCCACGGACCTCCTTCTGAAAGAATGGCTGATACTGTGCTTCCACCCTGTCCAAAATAATCATCCAGGTTTTTATCATTTATGTCTTTACCCCAGACCGAGAGAATGTCTTCTGGGGCTGGATCTAAATCCACCGTCTCATTTTGGAAAACCATGGTTACTAAACTGTAGTAAAAGCTTGGCACCTCACAGATGACCGTTATCTAAAAACCGCTGCTAGCACCGACCAGGGTTTTATCACCAGGATGAAATGGTAAAAAAAACGCTGTTACAAACTGTCTCGGAACGATAATACAGGGGTAGACCCTCACGAAAGAGCTGTCAAAAACAAAAAAGCCGCGCTAAAAGCCTCAAAGACCTCACCGAGGGAAACAAAAAGAAAAAACCTGCCCGGTTAACACCTGCTATGGAACCTCGAAGACGCGGAAACTCGGCGGATCTTCCATCCGTCCACGCCGTTCCTGTTAGTTGATGCAAGGTAAGCGATTGCGTCACCTAGGCCTGAGGCCTGGGGTTTCAGGATCGACCCTTGCGCCCTTCAGCCCGCGTCATCGTCCCTCTGGATTAGACAACTTGTTTGGTTTTCAAACTATTTTATTTCGTAATCATATTTGGATAGTTATGCTCCAATTTAAAATATTTTTTTCTTTTGTATTATTAATGTTTTTTTCTTTTGTTTTATTGATTATGTGTAAGAAATAATAAAATATATATATATATATATAATATATATATATATATATAATATATATATATATATATATATATTTTAATACTGACAAAAATCATTAAAGTCGTCACATATTATTTCATGTTCTTCATCAACGAGGAAAGAAAATATATAATAATACATGATAAACTTACCTACATTAAAAAAATGGTAGCATTGTTATCATTGACCACGATAAATTTTACTAATCTTCACAAAATAAACTAAAATAAATTTATCGTGTATAATATCAATTTTACTATGCAAATAAGATTTTCATCACAACTTTGTGATGAAAAGAAGTAGAATTTCCTTTATAAAATAAAATAAGTATTGCATGTAGATACATCTCCCCAGAATAAATTTAAATATAAAAATGCTTATATGATATACATTTGTGTTGTATATCTAATTTAATGACCATACACATGACAACCAATTGAGCAAAATCTATATTTTTTCAAAACCAATAAAAAGAAAGTACCAGTTGAAGATAAATATTGTGCTAAAGATAATGTTTACTTAGCAAAGTATATATTTTCTCACTAGCAATAAAAAACAAAAGTAACATATTCATATTCATCTATGAAAATAAATGTTTGGCCTAAGATAATATTTTTTATTAGAGTCTTTAATCTTCTCCAGAAATCCGCAATTAGAAAACAAATACCATATATACATATGCATTGATAAATGCTAGGGTCAAGGTAATCAACTGTACATTTTGACGATGATTCACGTGTGACACCATAACAATTCTCGACAATTGGAGAACACAAGTTCATTCATAACAATTTTGCGTACTTTATGAGACCTTGAAATAGCATATCTAATTTTTTTATTTTTTTATTATTTATTTATTTATTTATTTTATTTATTTATTTTATTTATTATTTTTTTTTTCTTCTAAAGTAAGCATAGGTCCTTCTATTCCATTTATAAGAAAAAGTTACATAATATGCATATTGAGAAGCAGTTGCCGAAACAAATGCTGAGCCCCACAAAGCCTTTGTAATCAGTTAGTGGGTCCACAAACCGAGACTAGGGCCCATACAACCTTTCCACGTTACCACCGTAGAACTAGCGATCTACAAGACCATTCGATGATGCTCTGAAGATCTATCGGTCAAGATGTTATTTCGGGTTACCGTCATGCTCACACTTTAACAACTAACACGGACCCGAAAAGAAGTGTGAAACACCTTTAGAAACCATTTCGGGTCCGATTGGGGAGATAACCTCCGAGTAGTTTAACCACCCGAAATACACCAGATGTAGGCAATCTTGGAAGGACTGTACAACATGTGCGAAACTTAACTGCACCTTCGGACCCGAAGCTTGATAAGGACACCACCTAATTGCATTTCGGGTCCGTTTGGAAGGTTAACTGTCTAGCTGTTTGTTGTGCGAAATATATTGGATTTCTGCGATTTCGTTGACCTACCCACTCTTTAATTAAGCGCTCGGCACAAAATATTAAAAGGCAACATTTAATGTATTTCTGATACATTCGAAGACTTGTCCTATATTTAGTTTCCCACCCAAAAAGCTTAGGAATATAGTGTTCTGGGTCCATTTTCCCGCCCAATAACTAGACTAAAACTTTAGATTGGTCCTTGACATCTTGCTCATACTTCTTCCCTGTGTCGACCAAAAGTCCTATGTTTTCATCATACTTCATCCTACTTATTTCCTCTGCTCTAATAGAACTCCCTGTCTAAGGTTCTCTGTTTGCGACACTCTTCCCGCAATTGCCCTTGTGGAGTCTCTATCCAGTCATATCTTTTATTGTTTTTGGAATAGAGTACACCTTCATTAGCCATAATATCTGCTAACCTGTTGGATGTTCTTCGCACATGAATGAAACTAAGGGTTCTCATGGTGCGCAGGAGGGATTGAATAAGTTGATAGACTTGCAGTAACCTTTAGTGTTTCGATACTTTTTCTGGTGTTGATCCATTGCATATTTTCTTGATTGAATTGATTATCAGTTCAGAATCAGCTTCAATTATGGTATTATGTAAATTTGAGTCCCTTAAGATTTTTGGGCATTGCTCAAGGGCCATGAGTTCTACCATATTATTAGTGGCTTTACCTAAATGACTGTGAAAGATGGATTTTATTAAACCCTTTTCATCTCTTATTACTCCTCCATAACCAACAATGCTAGGGTTTCCTTTTGAGGCCCCATCTATATTGCATTTCATAAAACCATGGGGGGGAGGTTGTTAGAAGTCCTTATCATCTATTATATGACTTACAACCTTGATTATTCCCTGGGGGAAGAGCCCCTGAAGGCCCAAATGTAGAAGTATTTGCACATCCTGATCTTGAGGTTAGTTCTCAGGGGTTTTTTTTATAAGGATTCCTACAATCTCTTTGAGTTGTCTTATAATCTGAGCCATAATGCTCTAGGTTGAACCAATCCTATTCATGAAGATTCTATTGTTGCGTTCTTTCCAGACATCCTATATTAGAAAGCCTGGAACCAACGCCCAAGCTTTGTTGATTATTTCGTTTGTAGAGAAATTTCTCCTCCAATTCCTCAAAGTGTTGTTGATGCTACCAATGTCCCTGCCAGAATGTCTGAAAATTGAAGCCACCTAATTCCACAAGGTGGAGGTGAATGGGTAGAGGTTGAGAAGGTGTTCCATAGTTTCTTCTTGTAATTTGCAAAGCTGGCATCTTGATGGACCAATTACACCTCTCTTCCAAAGGTTTTCCCAAGTTAGAATTTTTTTTTATGTTGCACCAGCCACATGAACAGTTTGATTTTCATCCAGTTTTGGTTTTACCATAGGTCCTTCCATACCGTGTCAGGGTTTGGAAAGTCAAGCCCAAGGGCTATTTGCTTGGCCTCTTTAAGGTTAAAGTTGCCTTCATTGTTTTTTCCCCTTCTCAGTTGGTCTAAAGATGTTGATTTCAGAATCTTTCTATATGCCAAGATGATTGTGAGAGCTTCTGCCTGGTCCTTCAATGGAGAGTCCTCACTGTAAATTAGGTTCTTCCATAATCCTCATTTTCATTCACTTCTATCCTGATCGCAGAAGTCATTTACCCTATGTAACCCTTTGTCATCAGTATCCTTCTTAATATTGTCAAAATCTTCTCTCAACGGTTGTGGTTCCTGTTGCCAGTTATCTTCCCAAAACCAAGCAAGGTTTCCATCTCTGATTTCCCAGAAACTGTGTTTTTGAACAATAGCTCTATTCTCCCTAGATTTGTTCCAAATGTGGGAGCCTTTGATGATCCCATACATTCTGATGTGCTCCCTTTCTTGCCAATTGTTTGCATATTTCTGTTTCCATACCTTGGCCCAAGGGGCATCCGATTCCTTTAGCCATCTCCACCATAGTTTTGCCCCCAATTTTTTTTTTAGGGTTTCAAGGTCATCAAATCCCAAACCTTCACGTGTCTTAGGTTTACAGACCTTTTCCCACGCTACCAAAGCCCATTTCTTTTTCTTTTCCCCTTTGCCCCAAAGAAAATCTCTTTGGATATTTCTAATGTGTTGCATAACTCCTTTAGGAGATGGAAGTGCTAAAAACATGAAGATGGAAACAATTTGTAGGATGGCTTTTGTAAGCACTAGTCTTCGTACCAAATTCAAAGACCTGTTTTTCCATTTCCAGATTCTGTCCTGGAGTCTATTAATAACAGGCTCCCAAAATATCTTGCTTAGAGGTTTGTCTGTTAGAGGAACTCCCAAATATTTGGAGGGTAGTAGATCTCTTTGAAAACCTAGAATTCTAGTGAGGTTTCTCTAAATAGCAATATCAGTATTAAAAAAGAAAATCTTTGATTTGGTAAGGCTTACCTCAGTACCCATAGCCATAGAAAAGTCTTTCAGGATTTGTTTGAAGGCATGAGCTTCTTTGACCGTAGGTGTACCTTGTAGCATGGTGTCGTCCACAAATTGTTGATGAGTCAAAGCATCCCTATTCAGGGTTAGTTTAAGACCCTGAATTTTGCTTTCTACTTTGGCAGCTTTGATTGCATTGCCTAGCCCTTCCATCATGAGAATAAAGAGGAAGGGTGAGAGTGGATCTCCTTGTCTGAGTCCTCTTGAAGGCTTAAAGGTTTTGGATGGTGAGCCATTTAGCAATATTGAAAAGCTTGAGGTGGTAACAAGGACCATTACCCATCTTATCCAATTATGGTCAAAGCCATATGATTTTAGTACTTCCCTGAAGTATGCCCAACTTAGCTTATCATAAGCCTTTTCTAGATCAAGTTGTATGATCATACCTACCTGGTTATTGCTCTTAAGTGAGTGGACCACCTCATGAGCTTGAATGCAACTGTTTAGAATTTGCCTACCTTCCACATATCCAGTTTGCTCCTTAGACACTAGAGTTGGAAGAAAGGGCTTAAGCCTGTTTGAAATTATTTTGGAAATAATTTTGTACACCACATTGCATAATGCTATGGGTCTAAATCTATCTGGTGTCATAGAATTTTCCTGCTTTGGAATCAAGGATATGACAGAGGTGTTGAGCGACTTCAAAACAGTTTTGTTTTTCCTTGAGTCCTCCACCACCTCCAGGATATCTTGCTTGACTATGTTCCAGCATGCTTTGAAGAAGTCAACATTGAAACCATTCAGGCCTGGAGCTTTCCCATTTTGCATCTCTTTGATGACTTCACTGACCTCCTCTTCATTCACTGGCCTGTTAAGATTATAATTGTCTTCTCTCGTCACAAGCTTAGGAATGTGCTTAGTGAAGTCATTGATGAATTGTGATATGTCTATGAGAGGCTCCTTTGCTATGCCTCGGAAATGTTGAACTAGAGCATATTATATTTCTTTGTGGGTATTGAGCTATTTTCCTTACGTATCTTTCAGTTTTAAAATCCTGTTATGAGACCTATGATCCATGGTAGACTTGTGAAAAAACCTTGTATTCCTTTCTCCTTCCTTTAACCTTTGTACCCTCAATTTCTGTCTCTAGAAGATTTCCTCTTGCTTACATAAGCCTTCCTAATCCCATTGAAGCGAGTCAGCTTGTCTCCTACCTTCCTTGGTGAATCCCTTTGAGATGAGCTCCCTGTTAATTTCCTGTAGCTTCCCCTCAACTACTTTTTTGGCTTCAAAGATATTGCCAAAATCATTCTTATTCCAATCTTTAAGCCTGATTTTGATGTGTTTCAGTCTCTGCTGCAGAAGGAACATTTTAGTACCCTGAGCATTCAAATCTTCTGTCCACCATTTTTCAATATTGTTGTTGAAGTCAGGGTGGGTAAGACAAATGTTTTCAAACCTGAAAGGTCTATTTCTTGGAGTTCCTATAAAGGACACTTCTAATTGAATAGGCCAGTGATCTGAGCCTCCAAAGGGGAGGATCATAGCTGACAAGTCAAGGCCTGAGAGGATAAAGTCCTAAGAGATAATGAATCTATCTAGTTTAGAGGCCACTTGAGAAGCCCCTCCCCTTTTATTATTCCAGGTGAAGATACCATTATTGGTTTCTTTATCTACTAGCCTCATGTTGGTTATGAAGTTTTGAAATGCTATGGAATCTCTACCTAGAGATCTGGTCCCACCTTTTTCTCTGAGAGAGACCTGATCATATTAAAGTCCCCTCCCAGAATCTAGGGGACTCCTAGATGTCTCTCTCTTAGTTCCTCCAGTGAGGTTAGAAGCCTGAATTTGTCTTCAAGCTTTTGTGGACCATAGACATTTGTGGTCAGATAAACTTCCTTGTCCCCCAAAGGTTGGATGACCACTGATAGGTAGTTCCTGGATGCTTCAGCATCTAGAATTCCAAGTTTTTGAGGGTTCCAAAGTGTGAGAATGCCTCTTGTTGCGTTGTTTGCTTTAACTTCTAGATATTCATACTTAATAAGCCATTTGCTATGTATCTCTCTTAGTTTGTTTATAGAACATTTTGCTTCTTGGATAAATGCCATATCCGGTTTTTCTTCTTTCATTCTATTGCTGAGATTTCATTGTTTCCTTTTACTTCCTAGACTCCTAATATTCCATGTTGTAAGCTTCATTAAGAAAGATTTGTAAATGAGTGACTAGTAAGGTCTTTCATCTTACCTGATTTGATCATGAGTTTTCCACATTCTATCAACAGCTCATTCTATTTTTTTCTTCCTCTTTTCCTTCCTGGGTTCTTAGGAGCTTGTCCCATTGTTTCCTCCATAGTTTTAACCCCTTTGTTATCCTGACTATCATGGGTTATTTTGACCCCAGAATCCTTTGCCTGAGTTCTCCAAAGGAAGAGTTGTTGTACTCTGTTAAATTCATCTTGAGGTAGCGAATCCACTCCTTTGGTGGTACCTTCCTCTAGGAATTTTTCTAGATCGAGATGCTCCCTTTCCAGTATGTCCTGCAGTTCATGATCCTCCATTCCCACTTCACTTGGGGTCATCTATTGGTCCCTATCAAGTTCCATAGTGCTAGGCTGATCCTCCTTTTTCTGACTTTTATCAGGTCTATCCTCCATGCTGTCATCCTTTTCCTTCTCTACAGGATTTTCCTTCATTACTTGATTCCCTCTTTCATCCCCCTCTTCTTCTTCTAATATCTCGAACCTATTATGACTAGGCTGCTTTTCCTCATAGATTTTTTTTTTGGTTCTTTCTCCCTCCTTTTCCTCTACCTCCCACTTTGGTAAAGCTTTTAGTCTCTTTACCTGAGGTTGCTTTGATACTACTCTCCATTTTATTTAAAGGGGAGTCTCTGAAGAGGTGCTCGTGTTCATGGCATTTGCGACATCTGAAGGGTACATGCTCATAGTCCACCGCCTGCACCCATTCTTCATCATATAATTTTAGAATTATTTCATCCAGCAAAGCCCCAAAAAGGTCCATTTCCACGCATATTTTGGCGAAGGAGGTATATTTTCCACGCAGTGTGGCCTCTGATATTTTTAAAAAATTCCCTAGTTTATTACCTATGGATTTTAACGATTCTGGCAGACAATAATCTAGAGGTAGGTAATATAGTCTTATCCATACCGACACTGATGTAAATGTTTCTTGTTCCGGGACAAAGTTCATCACCCATCGCTGCATATAGAGGCTTGCTGCATAGAAGTAAGGTCCTCCTTCAAACAACTTGTCTTTATCCTCTAGGTTTGTAAACACAACTATGAAGAAACCCTTGGATCCAAGGTGCAGATCTATTTCTCCCTTAGGTTTCCAATGGTTCCTTATCCATGCTGTAGAGCCTTCTCCGTTGGCCATAACCCCATGAATTTGCATATCATTGCATAAGTCACCATGTGCTCCCTATGCGCCTGTAGCGCTGGATCACTTAACACCACTTTGGGTGTGATGGATGCCCTAGGTTTACATGGTCCCATCCGAATTCTGGGGTTAGCTTTTTGACTGCCTACTCCTATACGCTTCTCTCTTTTGACATCCCCCTGCATTTTTGCCTGCCTCTGTGCTCTGTTGTTTTCCTGTTTTCCTTTTTCTATACACCCAGTTTCCACTTCCATGGGCTTCTTGAAGCGGTTTGAGACTACATGACTGTAGGATGGAGTGGAACTCCCCCCTTCTCGCCCCTCCATGGTGCCCAACACTGAAATCCTGCTGCAAACCCTAGTTCTGCGCCTTTTTTCTCCTCTTCCGAAAAATCGCGTATCTAAATGTTATTGCTTAGAAGCCATGAGAAAAATAAAACTCCCCTTAAATGGAAAATGAGCTTTGAATTAAAGAAAAGTACAATGAAGTCTTGACTGATTCTATTTCCATATTGTGGGCCAATTGACTTAATGAATAAGGATATAATAAGAAAAGGAATAGGATATACCAAAACTCATTCACACTTACAATAGAATCCTATATATCAAATAATATGTTTGGAGAACCATTGATTCACTCTTTTATACAGAAAGAACAATAATTTTAACATCCATGCTAACAATTCAGTAGCCATATGGAAACAAAATGTGAAGGCATATGTACTTTCAAGGAAAGAAGAGGACATTGAAGCGCTAAGCACACTTGGGTCTAGAGGAATCTTTGATGGATAGCTTCACAAGAAGTTCTAGTTACTAGGTACATGCCTTTTGAGGTGATGATTGATGCTATATGATTTATTTCACTAGTTTCAATCCCACTTCTTTTTCCCCTCAGCATTACCCAATGCAATGAGTGCTAAGTGCACAATTCGATATCATGAGAATTGGTAATTTTGACTAATGCTCAAGGGATATGGGTCATGCATTAATACCATATTGTATGTAATAATAATAACCAAAATGATATTTCATAAGTTGTATTATGAAAGATGGTCAAATATTTAAATAAAGAGTCAAGGGAACTCTAAATGAATAGTTCACAAAGCATACTACTTTTTAAATTTTTGTAGATAGGGTAACAAGAAAAGCGCTCTTGACTATGGTTGAGACTCCATAATTTCATGCACTTGAGTCATATGAGTCTTGGAGTGAATGACTACTCAAAAAGTCCTTGAAATCCATGAAGATGATGAATTGATATTATACAATTCATTTGATAATTTCAATTCCACCTCTACATCTTATAAACATTGCTTAATACAATAAATACTAGCCTCTCATTAACTATTTTCACTAATATTAATAAAATATAAATCACAAATTTATAACCTGCTTTAAAATAATCTTAGAAATATAATATCTCATAAATATATTGTCAAAAATATTAAACTTAATAACATATAACTAAATACTAGCAGCTCATTAACCATTTTCACTAATAATAATAAAATATAAATCGTAAATTTATAATTTGCTTTAATTTTTTTTCCCAAGTTCAGTTATGGTTTTATATATTCCAAAAAAGAGAGAGGAGCAAGCTCCTAATACATATGGGGCTAGAAAGGGTCATGCTAAAGGAGAATAGATTAGGAACGTAGTCTCGGGTACCTTTAGACATGAATCCAAAAATTCCAGAGTTTCCAACTACATTTTTGGCATACTATTGTACATACTGTGAAATGAAGAAAATACACTTACATAACATAACTTCAGAAATTAAGAAATGTGGGTGAAAATTCAAAACACTTATGAGGCATTTTAATATATGTTTACAGATTGATCTTGTTGAGATCTTCGTTTACTGCTATGATAGTTGGAGTTTTCTCCCTCCTGATTCATAGTAATGTTTTTGAGGTAGCTGACTATCTCCTCTAGGTGAGTGCACTTGTTGGTGAGAGAGTATATTTCAGCCTTCCGACTCTCCAGTTGGCTCTTCAAAACTGAGTTTTCAGATCTCACTTGAATCTTCAAACCTTGGATTGTCTCTCTTACCTTAACGATCATGAATTTTTGACCTCGGCATGTAGTGCATTTCTCATTTTTTGAAGCTTGGTCTACTGGATGCAAGTCCATGGCTGAGCAGTCTTCTGTTGTCTTATGATCTGAAATATGATCCTCTGTGGTATGTTGGTTCTTCCTATTGTCTCTATTGGGTGAAGGCACCATTGTTGTTTCCCAGAGCTTGATAGGATGATGCCTATGGACCTTCTTGTTGATTGGATGAAGATCCAACTTCCGTTAATTAAGGCCCTGGTCTGCTGGCTTGATTCGATACAGGAGACAAAAGGAGGCTAATTTCACTAAAGAGAGCGAAAATGGAGGAGTGAAGAAAGTGGCCAGAAATGAGAGTAGATATGGGTGAATAGGCAAAGAAAGATCAAAGCAAGGATAGCTTGAGGCTCACGATGGGATTGCGAGCATGAGGGGACTAGGGGAAGCAAACCAAAGCCAACGAGCATGCAGGGGATGACTTGGGATCGCAGAGAGGGGGAGTGCAATGGCACGAGAGGGCCGCGGGAACATGGAGAAGGAGGAAAGAGCGCGGGCAAAGAAGAAAAGAGGGGAAAACATAATGACAGAGAGAACGTTGGAGTGGGAGATCCACATGTAAAACAGAGGAGGACCGAGGAGTGAAGTGAGGAGTGGGAGGCTCAAAATTTAAAGGAGAGAGGGAGCGATGGAAGGCCAATTCAACTAGGTAGATATGGTGACTTGGGAAAGCCCGATTGGAGGAAAAAAACATAACTTAGATCGGATGGAAGGATAGGTTGCTGAGAGTGGAGTCACAAGATCTGCAAGACCTGTCAGCCATAAGGGAATCTCTGCGAGGATAATTGTGGGTACACCATATCACATAAGTGTTGAAACTTAGAATATAATATTTGGAAGACATTTTTGACATGAAATTCAAACATGGACAAAAGGACTAAGGAATAGGTGTGAATAACACCTCCTCAGCTACTCTTGTTTCCCCTTTAGGCCTGGCTACTACCAAATTGGCATGGTGGTCAGCGGAGCTGTTGTTTTCTCACAAGATGTGTTTAAAAGTGACATTTCCCAGGTCTTCCATATTTTTCTTTATTCTATTGAGGATTTGGTGCATGGCAACATTTGGAGGGGTTATTCTACTGATCATGGCAGCATTCCGAGGGGTTCTTCTACTGATCATGGCTTCGATGATGATAGTTGAATCTCCCATTATAATAGGATCTCTCATTTCGTTTTTTTTAGAATCTTGGTACCCATTAGCAAGCCAGAAGCCTCGGCCCTATTATTAGAGGCTTACCCCAACCCCCACTCATAAGTGACCGGATTATTGCTCCCTGGTTAGAGGAGGATCCCTCCCGCTCCAGATCTGCCCAGATTGTTTTTGGAGGCGCCATCAAAGAAAAGACAATCCCTATTCAGATTTCCATTCCATGTTGAAAATTCTTCCTTATTTAATCTAATTTTCCAGTTTTGAGTTGGGGGTCTAACATTGGGACTGATATTCCAATTACTTCTGATAGTTGCTTAGCTCATCCGATTCCTTTCTTCTTGCTGGAGGTTACTACTGTCTATTTCTTTTAAACCTTTCATGTTTAGAAATTCTGAAGTGAGGCCCCAAGTCTTTGACAAAGCTCTTCCAATATTTGGGGTTTGGTCTTTGAAGATGTTTTGATTTCTTGAGAGCCAAATCTCCCAACAGAGAAATGACATGAGACTTCCCCATAACCTTTTGATGGTTTTCTTGTCTTCAATGAATATGGGTATTTTTTTCCATTCAGTGAAGAAGTCATTACAGGTTGTAGAGAAGTTAAGATCCATTTCCAGAGGACTTGTGAGCTGCTTCCAACACTCTCTAGCAAAGGGGCAATCCAACAAGAGGTGTTGCATGGATTCTTCTTCATTTAGACACATTGAGCACCTTGACGGGTTGGAGAATCCATTTCTTTTGAGGTTATCGGCTGTGAGAATTCTACCTTTTAGGAGAGTCCAGCTGAAAATCTTGACTTTGGGGAAGCTTTTTGTCTTCCATGTAGATTTGCAGGGGGGCCAATCTTGTTAATCTTGTTGTGCCTGGAGAATTATGTATTTGGACTTGACTAAGTACCCCCACTAGGATCCCAGAAAAATGTGTCTTCAGCTTCTAGATTTGTTGGGTTGATCCTTTGAGATGGAGGACTAAGAAATCCCATTGGCTTTCTAAATTCAGAGGCAAATTTGGAATGTGCCAGTCATGCCAATTTTTGTTTTTCTATCAATATATAGAGTGCAGGGATGTTAGCCCCTTATCTTGCATCCATTCTCTTAACTCCTGGTAACCTGGGAAGGATGATAAAGGCTATTTACCCATGATTATGTTTCCCCAAACCTTGATATTTTTGTCATTTTCGGCAGCTTTGAAGTGTACTTGGTGATAGCAGGTAACATTTTTTTGACTAGCTTCCATACTTGCGAGCAAGGCCATATAGGGACATTTTCATTTATCAAGTGAGCTCTTTGATGATTCATATATTTTAAAGCCAAATTTTGCTTCCACTAGCTGTGCTTTCCGGTTATCATTCTCCATATAATTTTGGCCCCAAGGGAAGCATTCATGATTCCTGGAAGCCTTATGGATAAACCTCCCTTCTCATAAGGCAAAATTACTTGTTCCTATTTGACCAAGCTGAACTTTTTGGTTTCGTTTTTCCCTCCCTGCCATAGAAACACGTTATTATTATCTCCATTTGTTTGTGGATGTTGGCTAGAGCCAGTATAGTGGCATATTGGTAAATCAACAACGTAGTGAGCATGGATTTGATTAGGTCACCCTGCCCGCTATGTTCAACCACTGCATGACCCAACTTTGGATTTTTCCTTCATCTTTTCAGTTTGTGTGCTCCATAACTCAGCCTTTAGATTTTCTTTTGATATGGGTAGTCCTAGGTAGAAGAAGTGACTCCAATTTGCCTGTATGGGAATCTCTAGGATCTATGATATTCTTTGCATGGTGCGGGAGGAAGCATTCCAACTGTATATTCTACATTTTGCATTGTTGAGGAGACCATTTGGAACCTCCATGAATTTATGTGAGACTTTTTTTAACCTTCTGGCAATAATGCTTGAGGCTCCACCCATCAACAATGTGTCATCTGCGAACAAGGAGTGATTAATTCTTCTTACACCATGTGGTATGTGCAAACCAGTTAGTGTTCTTTCTCTCCTACTCTTTTCCAAAGCTCTAATTAATGAATCTACCAGTATTATATATAAGAAAGGGGAAAGGGGAAAACCCCACCTCAACTCTTTGGAACTTTGAAAGAAGCCACTCGATCTTTCGTTTATCAATGGGGCTATCCATGGTCCTATAATGCAGGCACTAATTTCCTCAATGATGTCGTTTGAGAAGCCAAATTTATTTAAGACAATAGTAAGGTAAGGAAGGCTTACACGGTCAAAGGCATTGGCCATATCCAGTTTTATGATGATTCCATGTTCTTTTTTCAGCATGCTTGAGTGTAGTGCTTCTTGGACAACCAGAACATTGTCAATAACATGTCTATTTGGAACAAAATCTCCTTGGTTTTCCGAGATAATCTCAGGGAGAAATTTCTTAATTCGATTGACTATGATCTTCATTGAGGATTTTGTAAGAAGAGTTGCACAATGATATAGGTCAAAATGTGCTAAATGTGGAAGGCCTTGCATCCTTTGGAATTAAATCCAAATAGGAGGATTTAGTAAAACCTCCCATCTTTTTTTTTAATAAACACATTCCTTATCATTCTTACTAAATCCTTTTTTATGCTAGTGACGCCCGAAAAAAGCAATTGTGAAGCCATTTAGACCCGGTTCTTTGTCCGGATGTAGGCCCCAAACAACTACCTCGATTTCTTCTTCTCCGATTTCTAGCGTAAGTTTCGAATTTTGAACAACACTTATCTTGTTTGGCACATGCTGCAAAAAGGATTTGAAATATGCTCTTTCTCCATTTTTTGTTAAGAGGTTTTTAAAGTGTTTATGTGCTTCTTTTTTTAAATCACCAGCTCCTCTAATTTCCTGTCCCTCTATTTGGATTTTGTCGATCTGATTTCTGGCCCTTCTGATTTTCATAGAATTATGAAAAAAGGCTGTGTTTTTATCCCCTACTTTTATCCATAGACTTCTTGACTTTAATCTCACCACTTCCTTTTCTTTCCAGTTTTCTCTGCATATTTCCCAATAGAGGGCCTTTTCCTGAAGATGGTCCTCTTTGTTCTCCTCCTCATTTTCTTTTGCCTCTTAAATTTCCTCCATTTTTTTAATAACTTAGCCTTTCTTTTCTTTGTTTGTTTTTCTTTTTTTCTATGGCCCATTTTT